>JXCR01133132.1:26236-47332 GCA_002079205.1 Phalaenopsis hybrid cultivar
ATATATATATATATATATAATTTTCTTTAGAGAGCTTATATGTCTTTCTTATATGATGTTCTATAGTAGCTCATGATAGAAGGTATGCTAGTAGTACATTTAGTTGATTTCTATGGATGGTCAAATAAACTATGTTATTTCTGGCCCGGGACATAGGGACTTGTGGCATGAGTCCCAGTCAAGTAAGACGGGTTAAAAGGAGCTGCTTATTTTAGAGTATCCATAGAATGTGGTTCTTTACTGAGTAGGGCACAGATTGGATGGCCTTTAAATTAACTATGTTAGGTTAGGTATATGAAGTGACCGATATTTGATCTTGGCTAGTGAGATGAACCAGAAGGGTTTGCTTGGCTTGGAATGTCAGGATGGGTTGAGCACTCCTTTAATTGGCAGAGCACAACCCATTAGAATAACGAAGAGGGGCTCTTGAGGGTTGTGCCACGACAATGATTATTCGGATTTATGATCCTTATAGCCCCCTTAATCAGCTCGAATGTTCAACGTAACTTTAATGAAGTTTGGAAACTTAACATCAATAAGTAGACAAGATTGGGTAAAAAAAAACACGTATAGGTCACAATCAGAATGGTTCAAAGACTTCTCCAGCACTCTCTGGAAATGTACAAAACTTGCTTAGTTGACCGATGAGGTAGTGGAACCTCTAGAGATTCAGCATAAGATCAATCAAGCCTTTTTTCCATTGAAACAGGGAAGTTCACCTTTGTGTTAATGTGAGAGGTGCAATCATGGCATGACTAGGATTCTCTAATAATCATGTGTGAGAGTCCTATTGTCTGTAAGAGGCAATCTTGGATGTCGGACATAAATAACTTGTAAACTCGTATAATTAAAATAATATTTCTGGGTTTCAACAATTGTATGTAGAGGATAAGGAGTTTAACTTTTTATTTCTTTGGGAGAGCTATCCTAAATGTAATACATTAGTGCAAGCAGGATCGTCTTCTCAGATCCTTACATCAAAATATATAGCTTTGAAGATGAACTTCCTTAGTTTATCAAGAACTTCTTCCTGTCATAGATTCCCTCTTGACTTTTTCTCAGCTCTGCTCGGATTAACCAAATTAGGTTTTCTTAACCTCTTAATTATTCTAAACATCAATTCAGATGGCAAAGGAAGGCTTATTAGCTGTGTATTATCTCATTCCAAAAGCAACTTTACCAAGTCATTTTACTGCTTCTTGTCCACGTTAATTATTGTTATTGAAAATCTTTTGCTGATTAATAAGCACTAAATATTCTTTAAAATTTTCATTATACTTTTAAATTTATACAAAATAGTATTAGGTATTTGCTTGTATAATGTTATGAAGGGGAGCCATTTTTGTTGTTATTAGTGTGGCTGAAATAATTATATATGCTTGCCTTGGGAATTTAAGCTTGCATCAGTCCAGCATGATTAAGATCAAATTATGAAACTTTCAATGAATTGATGTCAATAACACAATCAAATCACTTTTTTTTCTTTTTCTCACTGTAGAAAACATAAAAAATGAAACTTTGCTGGAGCGGCCAACATCTTTGCTATTTAAAACCTTGGTTTATATATTATTTTTTATATAGTATTTTGGGGACAATATTTGTATCGAAGTTTGTGTTCATTCCGCAATTACTGCCCCATACCAGATTGGGTCTTTAACGTGTTTCTATTTTCTATTCTAAAACTGCATATGAGGGACCTTAATAAGTTATCACTTTTGATCATTCTATTGGATAAAATAGTGGGTCCCCATGCTAATTGTTTTACTCTTCATGTTAGGATGCATTTAAACAATGAAAGGATGTAGAAGATCATCAAATATAATTTAGGACTATGGCTAATTTTTGTCATGATACTATATTGTAGTCAATATTTTTAAAAACATGCCTTCACAATCAAAGCGAAGCGAAGTGTGTGATGCTCGCTTCATTTTGCTGATGCGCGCTTCTAAGCGCTGAAGTTAATTTGCACGTTTTTTTTTTCAATTTGAAGTTTTTACTTATTGTAACAAACTATTAGAAATTGTTCTAAAATTTAATTTATAGAATTATCCTCAATATTTTTCTTCAAGTTATGTATTGTACCATATATTTTTTTCCTATTTCTATCAACATTTAAGTCATATTTTATATTTTATAATTATTAATGAATGCATTTATACATCTGTAAAATTAATACGAATCAGAGCCAAAATCAGCAAACAAATTGCAAGAAATATGTAGGAAAACCCAAATTAGGCCTAATTTGATTAATCTCCAAGCAAGCAAATAAGAAATCCAAACAACATGCTTAAGTGCATAAAATATAAGCACCTACAATTCGAGAGGTAGGTGATATTTGAAAAATGTAACCCTAATACTCTTAAGACTACAATCTCATCATAATCTTACCCTAAGCATATGTTTTTGGTTCTTTTTAAGGGAACTCGGAGTCGCTAGTTTGTTTATTTATATAGCGTCATATTATTTTCTTATTCGAATAAATCTCTCTTGGATCATACAAATGATTTGAAGATGAGTAAAAAAGAAAGATATGCAATAACAAATAGACAAACAATTTAAAAAGAAACATGAAAGACTTGTGTATGGGTAATCATCGTGCGATAGGTCAAGATTATACGTCCGAACAAGATCAGATCAAAATACCTCGAAATATGGTATCCATGATGGAAATCTTTACATAAACCACTCATAACCCGAGAACCAAAAAAAAAAAAAAAAATTTTTTGGGTCGAGAACACTCCAAAAAGAACGTAACCCTTTGGTTAATTACTTCTTCTGAGATACCAAAAAATATCCTCGATAAATGGAGTCTTGCGTATGTTTCTGTGATAATCGGTAAATGGGTCACCAAAAGAATGATTATTTCAACCAGGAGCATCTGACCGCCTTGGGAGTCTATACCAAGCCACATGGGAGAGGATGAGTGTGGTCCAGAGAAATAATCAAGTCGACTCAACAGGAACATCTCTATGCTTTAAAGCTCACCAGGTCGTAAAGGCGGAGAGTGAATCACCGTATCTCAAGCGTGCGACTTGTCTATCGGCAGTAGGGACCATCAAGAAGACAACAAAGTCGCCAAGGACGACATTGCCTAAAAGGGCTTAACAAAAGAATGGTAGAGTGATCCTAATCTAGTAGATATAGCCTATCAGCAATCTGTGAATTGTATCTTTCAAGGAGACTTCAGTAGCACTAAGTCCTATGACCTATAAAGGTAGAGCGTATAGAGGTGGAACTTACACTTGCCAAATAAATGACGAAGATATCATAGGAAGGAAGAGAAAAGAGAGGTCTATCCACAAATCTGAACACATTCTCAACAAATGACTTATTCCCTGTCTTGGTCGGTGAAGCCTCTAACATTCTAATCGGCTAAACCCAAGTATAAAACTTATGCTTGGCCAATTGTGTTGAAGAAGCATGAAAACTTTTCCTTGGGTCATGCAAATATGATGCATTTATTTACCATAATCCTAAGCATGGAGGCTTCTGTGAATTATTTTAAAATCGGCCCGAATGCCATGCAAAAAAGTAAGTGCAAGTTTTAAAATATTGAAATATTTGAATCCTAAAATTTTGATTAATTTTAATCTTTTATTATTAAGATTTTGTAAAAAAATGTAATTTTAGGGTTCTTAAAGAGCCTAAATTATACGCATTACCATAGATAAACCACACACCAAAAAAGACAATTGGAAATGCAATGCATAGCAAAAAAGAAGCAAGATAACAAGAAAATATAGTGACCGGTGTCGTTGGATCGGAAACATATCTCAGGAAAGCTGGAAAAAGAACCGAACTTCACATATACATGCCTAATCCTTGTTCTAAATATGAATATAAATTTGGAATTAAGGTACAAGACACGAGCAATTGCTCCTGATCCATGTCACGTGGTCTATTACATCATGCGTTTTAGAACCCATGTTCGTACCTTATTTTCGATATAAACTCAATCCTAAGAACTCTATCAAATACATGATAAAATAAAAAAAAAATGAATTGACTTTCAGAATAGTTAGTGCGGGTTATATCATGCAATGCATATGAGCCATGTCTGGCGGGAGGAGCTTAACAACATGTGCAAAAATATCTTGAAATCATTACTTGCTCTCTTTCTTGTGTGTGTGCTTAGATACGACTCCCTGCAAGAAAACCGCCCTTAATATACTACCACACATATCCACACTTAGTAAACACACAAAAACACAAGCAAATTGATTTCTGGCTAGGGCATCCAAACCTGCAAAAAATAATATTCAGACATAAAAAAAAGACTATCTAACACCCTAATCCTAGCCAAGCACATCGTCTAACGAAAGTTTCCTAACACGACATCTAAATGTGCACAAGGGTACTGGGGTTAAGCTCTTATATGACTTTGGTGGGGTTGCCAATTCCGACCCCGTCCTAAGGATCTAAGGGATCTAGAATATGTCACTGAGGTGATGACATTTTGAAAGGGTGTTCTCACATATGACATAAATTACATACTTTTAAAATGAAGTGGATAACATTTAATATGTATAAGAAAAAATATTTTTTTTATGTTTTTAAAATAAAGGACCTCGCAAGTGGCATACTTTAAAGCCCTTTAAATCTTAGCACAATCATACTGTTTGCTGCTCTCAATACAAAAACTCGTATTGCTCGTTGAGACATCCTCTCGAGTAATGCACGTTTAAATATTACGACCAACAAAAGTGTCACTCATCTAACGAATCAATTTGCCATCTAAATGGATTAGGTGATGCACATGTAAAAAATGCAAATATGAGACCAACTGATTGGACTGAACGATACCGAACGATTGGTCTCACCGGCCTAAAGTGGGCGGCCAATCTGACAGATATCAATCAACCGATCAAGGCGTCTAACGAGTGACAATCGATCAGACCAAGCGATATCGGGCGGCATGTCGCACCGTCCTAGAGTGGGCGGCTGATCCAACTCATATCAATTGACCGATCAAGACGTTTAACGAGAGACAACCAATCAAACCGAGCAATATTGGGCGACCGGTCGCACCTGCTTAAAGCAGACAACCGATCTAACCGATAGCGGTCGATTGATCAAGGTGTCCAACGAGAGACAACAAATTAGACTGAACGATACCGTGCACCCGATCACACTGGCCTAAAGCTAGCAACCGATCCGAACAATATCGGCCGACCAATCAAGGCATCCAATGAGGCACAACCGATCGGACCAAGCAATATAGGGTCTTTAGTAGCACTAGCTTAAAGCGAGCGGCCGATTTGACCAATATTGGTCGATCGGTCAAGACCTCCAACGAGAGACAACCAATCCGATCGAACGATACCTGATGGCCAGTCGCACTAACCTAAAGCGAGGGACCGATCTGACTGATATAGGTCGACCGATCAAGACATCTAATGCGGGACAACTGATAAGACTGAACGATACCAGGCGGCCTAAGGCGGGCGATCAAATCAATAAACATACAAAATTAACCATTTTTATATGAACAATTTAAAAAAAATGATCATACGCAAGCATGCAAACACACCCAATTGTAGTTGACGACAAGCTGAAACGTCCCTAGTGATCTCACATAGGAGCTAGGGTTGGTTATAAAGAGGTGTACGAACGCCTTATTGCGCGAAGCAATAAAACGCCCGCCTGCATTTGCCCGACGTAAAATAGAGGGTCTCTCACGAGGACTCTCTACGATCGAGGAAACGAAGACCAAAGGAATGCCTTCGTCCGCTCAGCCGATCAACATCAATTGTCGATCCTAATGAAGCATTAACACAACCTCAACTTTGGGATTTAGGGCTAAGGTTATGGGGAAATCACTCAGATTTGTAAGTGTAGTCCGTGAAAATAGATCTCTAACCTATTGGCTTCCTCTAGCACAAAATCCTAGCCCTAGATTCTTTAACAGCTAGACCTAGGGGGCTCTAGAAATGAAAATATACGAGAGTTTTGGAGATCTTTCACCTTCGTGATTGTTGTAGACGCGTTTTTTTTTATTTGCTCGAAACTCCAACCTCGATCCGGTGACGCTAGCACCGCTCCTCCAAAGTACGAAAAAGCTCTCCTGTTCCAGGAGAATGACCAAGGAAACACCACGAAAATTTCTTCACGCACCTCTTCTTTCATCGGTGAAGAAAACAACAAGGAAGAAGAGGAAGATGAAGTAGATGGGGAAGAAGAAGATTGCTGGAAGAAAAATCTCCAAAAGCTTTCTAAACCTCTCCAAACTCTCCAAGCTCTCCTCCCTTACTACTCTCTTGGTATCAAAAAAATGGAGACTAGCCCTCAAATGAGCTCCCCCCTCTTTTCTTTGCTTTGTTGAGACCAAAATCTCTTCCCACATGCACTGTCTCCCTTCCTGACATAATAAGATAAAATATAAAAAAATCATAAGATAAAATATTTATAAATAAATCATATGAAAAGGACTGAGAAAAATATAAGATAGTTTGTGGTGGAATAATAAGATAAAATATAAAAAAATTGTATTTTAAAATTTTGTTTAATTGTAAAAGCTTAGAGAACTGAGAAAAATATTAGGTGATTCGTAGGAAGTTTAAGAAAACAATTTGTGATGCTAAAATTTTTATTTTTGGTGATCTCTATAATATATTAAATACTAAATATGGTAAAAAATATATTTATAAACTAGCCAAACAAAGAGAAAGGAAAAACAAATATTTAATTCAAGTCCATTAAATATTTAATTTGTGATGCTAAAAGTGTTTTTTCTTACAGGAAGATATTCAACATAGGTGAGTGAGTTATTTAATAAACATTTCAATGAGATTTTTGAAAATACGATTGACTTTAATGATTTTATTATCGTTAATAATAATAATAATAAAACACTATTTTTTTCGTCGCATCAGTATTAAGAAGTTGAGAGGGTTTTAAAGAAACTAAGGGTGGAAAATTAGTAAGACCCGATGATATTCCAATTGACATGTGGAAATATTTAGGAGGTTTGGGAGTTTCTGGACTTATTAAACTCTTTATTATTATTTTAAAAACTAAAAAATGTCTAAGAAGTGTAGGAAGAGTATTTTGGTCCGCATTCTAAAAATAAAGAGGATGCGCAATAATGTGCAAACTATAGAAGAATTAAATTGATGTGTCATATTTTGATGTTATGAGAGAGGGTAATTGAATATTGGTTAAGATGCGATACAAATATTTCGTTTGGATTTATGCCAGACAGGTCCACTATAGTAGTTATATATTTATTTAGATGTTTGATGGAGAAGTACAAAGAGTGTAAGTAAGATCTACATATTTTTTTTATTGACTTAGAAGCTTGCAAACGGGCTTCAAGAGAAGTCCTTTCAAGAGTTCTAGAGAAAAAAGGTGTTGATATGACTTATTTTCAAGTCATTAAAGATTTGTGCACTAGAGCTGTTACTTGTGTTCAAACAGAAGGAGGATTGACAAAGTATTTTTCTATTTCAGTTGGATTGCATCAGGGATCGACTTTAAGCCTATATCATTTTGCTTTAGTTATAAATGCTCTTACAGGACATTTACAAGAGAATGTACCTTGGTGTGTGCTTTTTGTTGATGATATCCTTCTTGTGGGTAAGAATAGACAAAAAGTTCAGGAAAAAAATTGAATTATAGAGGAGAAGTACAAAGAGTGTAAGTAAGATCTACATCAAACGGGCTTCAAGAGAAGTCCTTTCAAGAGTTCTAGAGAAGAAAAGTGTTGATATGACTTATATTCAAGTCATTAAAGATTTGTGCACTAGAGCTGTTACTTGTGTTCAAAGATAAGGAGGTTTGACAAAGTATTTTTCTATTTTAGTTGGATTACATCAGGGATCGACTTTAAGCCTATATCATTTTGCTTTAGTTATGGATGCTCTTACAGGACATTTACAAGAGGTTGTACCTTGGTGTATGCTGGCCTTTAAAAGAGAAACATAAAACAAAATGTTGGCCTTTAAAAGAGAAACATAAAACAAAGTTAAGTGTTGCCAAGAAGAGAATGCTTAGGTGGATGAGTGGCTTGACACTTAAAGATAAAATGCAAAATTAATATATCAGTGATAGGGTTGGTGTAGTTCTAGTGACAAATAAGATTAGAGAGAGTCGTCTTAGATAGTTGCATATTAAACGTCGACCATTTGATGATCCGGTTAGGAGAGTAGATGTTTTAGATTCGACTTATGTTGCGAAAGACAGAGGTAAACCTAAAAGACTTTTTGCTGTGCATTTTTATCCAAGTGAATGGCTGTTGTCATTGTAGTTAATGAAAATCATGCTTTAAGATATGATGATTTTATCTTCGCTGATTTTGAATGATATAGATAAAATACTTATTTTTGAGGGAATTTTGAGAAGATTTGTGAAGTTAAAAATCAATATTGATGTCTGCATGCAACCAATCAAGTGATGAATATAACAAACTTATTCATTTTTCTAAATACATTTTCTAATTTGAAAGTAACTAAATGATCCTAACACCACTGTATTTTTCATAATGCCCTACTTGAAAGAAATTTTCAGTATCCCTGATCAAAATCATTATGCAAATTTATGTTCCTTGTACTAATTCATTCCTCCAGCCTGCTCACCCATCAAGTGTAAATAGGTTGTCCTTATCATAAATAACAAACTTGTCTGCATGCAAACAGTCAAGTATGTATTTTTCATAATGCCCTAGTTGAAAGAAATTTTCAGTATTCCTGATCAAAATCATTATGCAAATTTATGTTCCTTGTACTAAATATCACTTGTCTGCATGCAACCAATCTAGTGATGAATATAGCGAACTTCTTCATTTTTCTAAATACATTTTCTAATTTCAAAGTTACTAAATGAGTCCTAACACCACTGTATTTTTCATAATGCCCTACTTGAAAGAAATTTCAGTATCCCTGATCAAAATCATTATGCAAATTTATGTTCCTTGTACTAATTCATTCCTTCAGCCTGCTCACCCATCAAGTGTAAATAGGTTGTCCTTATCATAAAGAGAGTCCTTATTTTAGTTACTAGGGTTTATTTTTCATTTTTTCCTCTTATTTTGTGTATTTCTTGTGTTGGCCTATTTCCGATTACTATAATCAAAGTAGCCTTTGATGTCCTCCTCTAATGAGGTATATACCTGATTTTTCCATTATAAATGGTCAGGCTCCGTTGGAGGAAGCTTGGGAGGCACTCTTTACCAATGCAAGATATGCCAAAAATTTCTCAGCTGCTGTATGTTTCCGCCATGTCATTCTTTCACCTCTGGGGTATNTAATGCAAGATATGCCAAAAATTTCTCAGCTGCTGTATGTTTCCGCCATGTCATTCTTTCACCTCTGGGGTATGAGAACGCCATGTTCAAAGGGCTTTCTGAATCATTTAGCTGTCAAGGAACGCCTGTGAACAATCTCAGAGAGAGCCCTGATAACCAAAAAACTTCTCGGTTATCAGAATTTGGAGAAATGTTGAGAGCAGCTTTCGATCTTCCAACCGATGAAAACTCAATTACAAAGCCTTCCACACCTCATAATATCCTTTTTGTTCGCCGCGAAGATTACTTGGCTCACCCTCGTCATACCGGAAAAGTGGAATCTCGGTTGACCAATGAACCAGAGCTTTTTGATTCAATACAGAATTGGGCAGCAAACCAAACGAAATGCAGATTAAATGTCATAAATGGTCTCTTTGCTCATATGAAAATGAAAGATCAGCTCAGGGCCGTTTATGAAGCTTCAGTTGTTATAGGGGCTCATGGGGCTGGTCTTACACACTTGATTTCTGCTAGATCGAAAACAATTGTTCTTGAAATCATCAGTAGTCTATATAAACGTCCACATTTTTCGTTGATCTCAAATTGGAAAGATCTTGAATATCATGCTATTTATCTTGATGGATCGTATGCTAGACCAAAAGTGGTCATTGATGAGCTCAGCGGCATTGTGAGAAGCCTTGGGTGTTAAGAACTGGAATGCCCGATGTTTTACCTGACTAAGCAGTAAACCCTTGTCAAGTTATGGTATTTACATATCTCACCCCCAAATTTTGTATCTACACACATAGTACTCAAATTTTTAATATCACATTAAAAATAGCAGTGTTACTCCTTTCTAATATTGAGGTAAATCTTTTCATGCATAAGTCTAAAGCAACAATGTGCTATGTATGAAAATATAAAAGTTTAGGTGTGGGATATGTAAATCTGTAAGAATTATATGCTTGGTATGTAAATGCCCATTTTTTTTATGCCATTGCATGGTTCCAATGGGCGGATGCAGACTAATCTTTTGCTGCATCTTCTTAACATTTCATCTTGGACTGATGAGATTACAAACACATTATTTATGATACAGCATGTAAAGAGGAGAAAATCCAAGGCATAAGGAGTGTATTCAGGAGTTTTGTTGAAGGGAATTTCTACAAAATTTTCTCTGGTCTTTGAAAAGTGAGTTCATGTTTTGCTGGTTTCTGTAATATCAAGGCAATAATGAATGTCAATTTATGTTTTGAGTTGGCTAATTCCCATAAAATGTGAGATGAGCTCCTCATGATGTATTCCAACTTCCTCTATAGGGATGTTTTTTTCACTTATTTCTTCTTTTTTCTGTTCTATTAATTGTGCTATTGAATTGATGCATTATTTTATTTCGGGGGCTATCTGCTGGAAACTGTTAGACCTAACAAATCCGTTGGTGATTTATATTTTCTAGCATCTTTTGCAACTGACTGACATTATTGCTGTGTCCTATCTGGCTTAACACTTGTAAGAGTAAGATAGCTAGGGTGCTGTCTTGCAGAAAACAGTGAAGTAGGAAATAAGGAGAAAATAAGGAGTGGATTATTTTCTTAAAAACTCAGATTTCATTGCACAAACTCAGAATATAACATGAATGTGTTGAGCTGTTTAGAAAGTTCTAGCATGCAATTTTTTAACTTTTTATTTCTTAAAAATTACTAAACGCATTGTACTCAATTCTTATGTATTTACATATCTCACACCTAAACTTTTGTCTCTACACTTATTGTACTCAAATTTTTAACATCGCATCAAAAATAGCTCTACTCCCACTTTTTAAAAGTGAAGTACGTCTTCTCATGCATAGGTTTAAAGCAACAAAGTGCTTTGAATACAAATATAAAAATTTAGGTGTGGGATAGTTAAATACATAAGAATTATATGCTTGGTATGTAAATTTCCATTTTTTTTTTAATGCCATTGGATGGCGCCAATGAGTGGATGCAGACTAATTTTTGCTGCATCTTCTTAACATTTTATCTTGGGCTCAAGAGATTACAAACACATTATTATGATGCAGCGTGTAAAGAGGCGAAAATTGAAGGCATAAGGGAATTTCCATGAAATTTTCTGTAGAAGGGAATTTCCATGAAATTTTCTCTAGTTTTTGAAGAGCATGCTCATTTGTCTTTTGCTGCTTTCTGTATTCTCAAGGCAATAATGAATGTCAATTTTTGTTTTGTATTGGCTAATTCCCATCAAATGTGAGATGTGCTCCTTATGATGTATTATTGTTTCCAAGTGTTCAAACTTGTTTTATTTGAATTTTTTATTCATTCATTTGTTCTTTTTTCTGCTCTATTTATTGTGCTATTGAATTGATGCAATATTTTATTTCGAATTCTATCTGCTGGAAACTGTTAGACCTAACAAATCATTTGGTGATTTATATTTTCTAGCATCCTTTGCAACTGTCTGACATTATTGTTATGTCATACCTGGCTTGACACTTGTAGGAATAAGGGCCCGTTTGGGCAGATTTTTCACTGCGGTGGCGTTTTGAAAACGCCGAAGTTATGTTTGTTTTGGGCGTCTTAAGTGCTTGTCGCAAAACATGATCTTTTTTTCTTAATAAACACGGCCGAGGGCAAGTCCTTGCGACCCACGTTTTTCTTTCGCATTTTACCTGGTTACCCTTTAGCTCTGCTTCGCGAGAGAGTCGTCGATCTCTCATTTTCCCTCGATGGGTCGCGAGCAGAAGAGGCTTGCAAATGGTACTCGTCTTCAGGGACGATAAAGAAGAAGGGATCGCGGTGGAGGCTCGAGGACGGCACGATAGCTTCACTTCGTGTTGTGACAAAGTTCACACACATACACTCTCACTTTAAAAGCTATCATCTACATCTTATTCCAGATGAGCGATGGGGAGGAAGATCGAAGCTGCAGGTTTGTTCTAGTGACGAGGAAGGTCGGCTATGCCCTTCCCACCGCTTGCCCTTTCAGTCTTCCCATCTATCTTTATATCCGATTCGCAAACACCACCTTTAATCTACTCAACGACATTTCCAACCCTGATTTCGGTCAGCAATCTTTCACCCTTAATTTTGATCTTTAGTTGTTATTTTTATTCCAAACAAATAATGTGGCCACGGTTAAAGGCTTCCAATCTAGTTCCCTTTTCTTTTTTGGTTTGTTCTCTTTTTGTTGGTTGCGGTTATACTTGTTTTAGGGTTTTTTATTTCTCCATGTAATTGTTAATCAATTTCTTTGCTATGTCTGCTTCCAGGTAATCAAACTCTATAATCCAATTGAATGCTTTTATTTCTAATTTCATAAACTTTGTTGAATACAAATTTATGCTTGAACCAGATTGATCGATCTAATTTAGCTTTAAATAGTTTCATGTTTTAGCTCAAATGAAAATTTTATTTTAATTTTGTGTTAAGCTTATATGAGATGGTTACTAATTTGATTTGGAAAATTGTGCTATCGGGGAATGGCGAAGTATTAGGTGTTCAAAATTAATAAATTTTAAATCATTATTGTGCTATTTATTTTCTGTACTGTTTTGAACTCGTTTTTTGCTTTAACAACAAATACATTGCTTAGACAGTTCTATTGCAAACAACTTTATTATATAGGGGCATAATGGTCATTTATCGAGAAACAATTACAAATCAGTTTTTCAAACGCACAAACCAAACAGCCAGTCAACTTATTTGGATAAACTGCTAATCAGCAGCTTATCTGAATAAGCTGGATAAGCTGCAACTGCCTCAAACAGACCCTAAGATAGCTAGGTAGTGAGTTTGTGTTTTGAGCTGTTTAGAAAACAATTGTTTTGTGCAGAGAACAATTGTGGAGGAAATAATTTAGAAAATAGGGAGTCGAGTATTTCTTTAAAACTCAGATTTTATTGCACAAATTTAGAATATAACTTGTGTTTTGAGTTGTTTAGAAAGTTCTAGCATGGACTTTTTAAAGACTTTTAATTTCTTAACATTTAAGTATTTCTACTACTTGCAATGAGACTAAGGGCCTGTTTGTTTCGGCTTTTTGAACCACGGTCGGTTCAAAACCGCGTTTGTACACTGTGTTTTTTGCCCGTTCAAGCCTTCGGGTTTGCGAACGCCATTCTGTGCATAATAACAATGCGAACGCACAGACGGGTGTGCGGTTCGGAACATTCGTTAATACTATTCCTCCTGCGTGCTCAGTTTTTAGCCTAGCATCGTGAGGCCCTTGAGACAAGCCGATCCCGTCGATTCCTTCCCGAAGCATCATCTTTGCCAACTGATTCCAGCTAC
Source organism: Phalaenopsis hybrid cultivar (assembly GCA_002079205.1). Classification (NCBI taxonomy): domain Eukaryota; kingdom Viridiplantae; phylum Streptophyta; class Magnoliopsida; order Asparagales; family Orchidaceae; genus Phalaenopsis; species Phalaenopsis hybrid cultivar. The sequence continues at coordinate 39,746 of JXCR01133132.1, forward strand.
CCTTTAGGTGAGGGCTTACATCTTTTATATCTCTTCCCTCTGACACTCGAATCTCTTCTCGAAGGCTATTGTCACTCGGTGGACATCTCCATTGTGATCCCTGCTTCTTTGGATTTGATTCTTTATCCTTTCACTATACTTCTCTTCTTCTTCTTTTTTAATTGTATGATGCATGTGGGACAATAATCAGCTGGTGAAGATAATCTTTAGGAAGATTTGTATTTTCTGATTTTAGATGTTGTAAAAATGAGGCTTTAAATTATTTATTTAGCAGAAATCTAAGGGGCTGTTTGGTAGAAGGATTTTCATCCTACACTTCCATCCATTTCTGAAGCACCTATAGCTGTGATTTAGATGTCTAACACCTAAACATTCATATTCACATTCATACAGCTCAAATTTGAGTCGCGCGAAGGTGCTGTAACTATAAATATCATACCAAGTGTGTCATATATGTAAATACATAAGAATTGTGTGTTATGTGTGCAAATTTCTTTTTTTTTAAATAATAAGATAATGCACAATAGGTTGGGGCATTTACGGATGACGTTTTGGGAGTTATTTGATAATTTTTGCAGCAAAACTTTTTTAGTTAGTTGTTGGCAGCTGCTTCATCTTGAATTTCTTATGATTAGGAAATTTGTATATGAAAGAGTCACCGTTTTATAAACTCTTTAGACTTTTACTTAATTCTGTAGTACAAAGTTGCTACATTTTGCTGAGAAATGCACCATGTACCAAAAGCCCAATCGATGAAGGCTAACATTGCTGGAGTCATGTGTACATAAATTATACATCAGAGTTGGAATACGCATTAGCTTTGGTTGTTTACCTCTACTGCTAACTTATGGGATGATCATTTACTGGTTCTTCACTATCTCCATAGATATTGTTATTCAACTCTATGGAAGTTGATGTTATTCAACTCTATTGAAAATATTGAAGTTGTAAAGGTATGCTTATGTCTTGGTAATGAAAGTTATTTCGTGTTAAACCTTCTTATGTCTTTTTCTTCTTCTTATGGGAACTTTTTTCATATGGGCTGCTTACTTATCTCAAGTTATTAAATATGCTTTAGTTGGGTATTTATTTCCATTTATCTACCTAGATAGCTGTATGTTGGTTATACATGTCACTTTGGCGTGAATGTTATCTGAATGATCTTTGCAACTGAAAGAATTTATTAAGTGATGATAACCATATGCTTCCAATGGTGATGATGTGGCATCTTTGGTTGGCCAAGTTATTCTTAGGTAACCAGTGCTGCCATTACCACTGGGATTTATGGATACTAATCTTTGGATATGTAATTCCATGTCATATTTGAGCCCGCACAGCGGAGTGCTCTTCTTGTAGCTTTGAATCAAAAAAAAAATATGAAGTTTGGGAAATGCACATTTAATGCTAGTGGTTATTCCATGGATGGCATTTTGCTGCAGGATGGGATTCTCATTGTTTGTCACTCGTTAATGTTCCAAGGGTCTTATAAGAATTATTCTATATATGACAAAGAGTTGCTAGCACTCTATTAAATTGTGAAACTTTTTCATGCCAACCTATTGGGGAAGGAACTTATGATGCTCTCATGCCTCGTGCTACTTCAGTTGNTATTTTACTTTGGAGTTTATGCTAATCACTTAACTTGGAAGCATCAAATTTTTTGGATAAATATCCCAACTGTATAGTTTTGCTTATTTTCTAAACGCTTTTCTTGAAATGGTGTGTTTACTTTGTAGGCATATATAGCTACTTAGATTTTAAAAAAAAACATAATTTGAATTCTAATGCGGAAAAAGAAACCTAAATGTAGAATTCTCATTTCTAAAAGTTAAGAAAATTAATTTGTGCATCCTAAACACTTTTTAAGGAAGGTAAAATTAGTACTTTTAATACTTCATATTTATCTTTGACATATAATATATGGGGTTAAGTGAAATGTTCATATAATAAGTAGGGACATCATCATAAGTAGTCTTATCCCAAAAAATTTAAATATGTATTATGAATTCAAATTTTTTAATTGATATTGGCAAGTAAAATCCAAGGTGTTAAGCATATTCTTCACAAATCATTTTAAAAAACTTCAACTCATGAAACCTCAAGTCTATATAGTCACCTCAGTTACAATGAAATATTATTTGATTTCTAATGCTTCAAAATAAACTTAAAGGTACAATCATTTGCATGTCACCTCTTTTAACCCTTTACTTTTCTCTCTAACAAGTATATGAGCGTATGTGTTAAGTATATAAAATGAGTATGATCATCGCCGTCATTAGCCTTATCCCAAATAGTTTGAATCTGCATTATAAGTCCATATTTTTCATATGTTCATATAGTCGTTAAACCTAATCATCGCATATCATTTTGAATCGTTCATGTACAGGTGCTTTTTCTATCCTTTATTGCATGTCCAAACAACCTAAAGTAAGTTTTCAATAATCTTCATTGCATATCATTCCAACTTTTTCTCCAACATAATTTTCATTAATTTATCCTTCCGAATTTTTTCACATTTCCATATTAACATTCTCGTTCCTGTCACAATCAAATCAAATATTAATAACAACTTCAAAGCCCAATATTCAAATGCATACAACATCATCGACCAAACTAAGGGTTTATAAATTTATCTTTAAACCTCCTCGATATCCTTTGAACACATAAAAACCGCAAGGCACTTCTCCATTTTATCTATCTATTCATAACTATAAAAATCAAATTCACTATATATGCATTATTCTATACAACAGATCCTGGATATATAACCAGTTACATCTAAGTATCACATTATCTTTCAATAATCTTAAATGATAAATGCTAACATCACACCCACTAAAATATCATATTCTATACTTGTTGACCTCATTTTTAGTGTGGTCTTAGTCTCCTACTCTCAAAACCCATAATCTAGCCTTAGGAGTTCCTTGTTGACCATCCTAGCGGACTAGTAATGAAGCTCACTTCCCGTAGAACTTCAAATCACTTCTTGACTCATTTTTTGTGAATAACTCGCATGAGTGGTTTCAAGCACTCAACTTCTAGTTGCAAGGGTTAAGGACCAACATGTAGAGGGCCCGAAAAAGAGTTCCTATAAGATCAAACGGCCTTAGGTGAACCCATTTGTGACTCGAATACTCGTGAACACCGCAATTCACGCACTCACTGCACCACACACGACTTTGACTTGATTTGACTTGCACACCGGTGAGTTTGTCCGGACGACCCCGGATGACGAAACGGACTGCACCAACGCGTCCGGAACGTCAACTTTAGTTAGGAAGGACACCCGTATTACTAGGGTTATGCGTGCGCACAAATGACATGGAAATCGATGCACGTTTTTTTAATTAGCGAGCCACGGGCCCGAACTCAACCCAGGTTCAACTCAGGATCGATTTGGGTTGGATATGGGCTGAACACGGACAAATTGTCTCAGCTTATATGATTTTGAATTTCAAAATTTAAATTTTAAATTTATCATTTAATCCCCAACTAAACTTTTTCAATTAAGCTGGCTGCCTGAAAGGAAGACATTCAATCTCCTACCAATTTCTTCGCATAACAGCTATCGAGCCCGCTCCTTTGATTAATTCGCCCCACTGTTATTCTAAAGGGGGTACTCGACTTCTTCCTTCGGCATCAAGCTCTCACTGGACCGAAGACCTATGTTCCCTCGTCTCCCTCGATCCCGCTCAACTCCCTCACTCGACGGAATTCTCCCTTCCAGCGAACCGAAGCGCCCTGCTCCTACGCCGAAGACGTTGCCATTTCTCATTTTAGATCATCTTCCACCCCGCTCAATCCCCTCTCCCGCACCGAAGCCGCAGAGCCGCACTCGCCAGCTCGCCTCCTCCCTGCGACGAAGGAACCCACTCTCCCGCACTCGCCTGCTCGATCCCGTCTCCCGCACTCGCCTGGCCTGCTCGATCCCGCCACCCACGCCGAATCTCCCTCGCTTCTTCCGCGAACGTCGAAGCCCCGCTCGACTCCTCCTCACGTCGAATAGCTACTTGACACTGCGTCCCTCCTCTGCGAACTGAAGCCCTCTCCTTCTCTACGTCGGGCCAGCTCATTTACTTCGCTCTCCCCTGCACCGGAACTTTCACTCGTTCGCCTCTTCTCTGCGTTGAGTCTGCTAACCTCTGTTCCGCACCGAAGCTCCCTCACACATAACAACAAGCCTCCCACCGCTTCTCTTCTTCACAACCAGACCAACCTCTTCTCGTAGATCGAAACCAGTCAAAGCCTCTACCCCTTTACATAGGTATAATTCCTCTCATTTGCCAAATTTGATTCATGCATTCTTTTTTTTATGCATTTCTGACTTTTGTTGACAGAGAAATCTGCATGATAAATTCATTTATGATTGAGTTTATTCATATGAAGTGTTTATCATCATTGAATCCATATGTGTTTAATTTCTTTTACAAATAAAGATATTTGTTATTTGAATTAATATGCTTTGAAGGAGTTATATCCAAAAGAATCGATGGAGCGTATTCACACGGTTTAATCCTGATAGTCTGAATGAATTGTTGAGTTTTCGTTTGCACTAAGTTGATCTCCCTGAACATATCAGTTATTTAAAAAGGCATGTTGAAATTTCTTTTGTGTCCAATGCATTTATTTGAAGGTATTTGTAATTGTTTTTTTTAAAAAAAAAAAAGAATATTCTTCCTTTCAAGATGAATTGGCGTATGAGTTTTTCTTTCCCCAAAATAAGTAGAATAAGTTGAAAGGAAGAAACACCTACAAGTGTATGCAAGGAAAGGATTTAATATTTTGTGATACATCGCTTTCAAGTTCTTTTAAAAGTTGATTTGTTGTAAAGCAATGACTTCATGTTTCTTTATTCTTCGCTTTCAAGTTTCCCAGTTGTTTTGGTTGCAATGAAACCAGTTCAAATTTCTTTATAACATTCTTTCTAACTTTTCAAAGTTGGTTTGGTTAGATCCAGAATTCATGAATGCATTGGAATTTTTTGGAAAAGAGAGTCATTTATTTTTAATATATATTATGTATGAATGATTTGATGTTATAATACTCGCAATCTATCAAGTTTTTTTTTTTTTTATGGTTTAGCTGGGGTTTTGAACTTGAACATTTCTGTAAGCACTTGTTTGGCTCGTTTGAATATTATTGGTGACGTCTCAATGTTGCCCTTTAATTTTTGCATTTGTACATGTGTTGTTTGGGTCGCTCCTATGCTGCCCTTGACTTCTTGCATCTGTATATGTGTTGTTTAGATCGCTCCTATGTTGCCCTTGACTTCCTGCACTTGTAGATGTGTTGTCCTAGTCATTCCTATGCTATCTTTGATTTCTAACACTTGTATGTGTACTGTTTTAAAATTGATTTGAGCATTCTTCTGGAGAGTCTCTTTAATTACATTTGTTGAAAGATTTTAAACGTTTTTTTTAGGTTGATTCACTTGTTATTTCCCATTGGATTTGTTAGTTTGAATGAGTCAACATTGCATCCGTTGAAGATTTTTAATTACATTTGCTACTTCTTGCATCTGTATTTGTGAGTCAATCTTCTCTTTTTTTGTTTGTTTGGTTACTTTTGTTACATGGTTAAGTCAAAAATTGAGAATTTCCGATTTAATTAGTTGGGAAACACTTATTTGAAGGTGAAACGTCTTAAATCACTTTAAGCACAAGTTAAAACGTAGGCTTCTAGATTTTAGAAGCATACCCTAGGTGAGAGTCCATTCACCTAATCCTCAGCATAGTCTTCCTAAATTTTAGGAGCACACCCTAACTGAGCGTTCACTCACCTAATTTTCGAATAAATAATGAAACTTGACACTTAACCCTGATTCACAAACTGATTAAGACACTAGACTCGAGGACGCACCGAGGTGTAATCCATGCTTCCTTAATTAAATCAACAGTGAAATTCCCTTAATGACTTAACCTACAATGAAACTCAGTGCATCGGGATTTAAGCTTGAATATTACACTCAAATCCTCCTGGCAATTGAGAAAATTTATTAACGCCACATATGGATCATCAGACTAGGATAAGTCTAGGGTCTAGGTGGCGAGCGCGATGACGACATTGCTTATATGTGTTTAAACGAGGGATACGAGATTAGATTATTAGAATAGTATATCCTACCTCAAGGATCTTCGATAAGGGAGAAGGAAGGACCCACGATACTATTCGTTGATTATTGGTGGGATCGTTGTTCCCGACACTCTTAGGTTGTTAGTAGTTCTAGCACGATTAGCGTGACTAGTCTATGGACTGTACGGCGTTAAAAAATATTTACAAAAATAAAATAAAAATTTCTTTTGCATGATTAAAAGAACTCTGCATAAAAAGACTTGAAACAACAACTTTTGCATAAAAAATCAAAGAATTTTTCTATGAAAATTTATAAAGGTCAACGGCTAGTCACTTGGATTGAGGTTAAGGACTGTCTTATGTAGATTGTCGGGCTGGTAACTCTTGTTCAAGATCGGGAAGCACACAACCCAGCTCTGAGCCCCAACTTTTACTAATGTCTTATACCCAGTCCTGATCTTTCATATATGGCTAAGGGTTTCTTTTGTTCGTGATTTTTACAACTCATTTTTCTGACTTTCGCGTTGGGTTTTCTCATTTTGTTTAATTTTCTTACAAGTTTATTTAAATATGTTGCAAATCATACTATGCTCGCAATATTAATAACGCAACAGTAGCAGATGTCTAAGTACGCTTTTACAGTTTATCTACAGCATTTTACTTTATTGCATTTTACCTTTCAAGTGTATTTTATTTATCTGCGATTTGCTTATTCTGCATGCAAAATCAAAACTGAAACCAAACAAACCCAAACATTGACATCAAAACTGTGAAGCACAAATCACCAATCTCAAACACTTAAACCTCGAGTCGTCGCAACGACAGGAGCTTGGAGCCAACTTTGTAGGCAGCACGCCCAGGGATTCAGACTAAGCAGCAAGATGATTTTCTCAGCACTATCTCTTCTTAGCATAATGACAACTAATAGAACTTCGAGGTAGCTCGCCTAGCGCGACTTAAATCCTCACACTCCCTTTTTAGGCTCTTGTACAATCATGTTGTGCAGCGTAAGTTCTAACCCGTCTTAGGTTCCAAGATTGTTGTGTGACACGACGTAAACCCTCTTATTGTTGTGGGGTATTTGTATATTCGAGTATTATGCATATGTAAGTCTCAAATAATAAAATTTGCAGGATTGAACTATTGAATAACATCATCTCTAAAAATGCAGTCACACAATAAGATAGTTTGGGAAGTCATTGAGGGTTCTACTCAGGATCTATGACATCCCCTACCTTTTCTTTTCTTTGGACTCCTGAAATAACTGTTCATATTTGAGTCACTCTCACTTGCTTTTCTACGTCTTATCGTGAAAGCCTAAACTTTGGAATCTTGAAGACTAATACCTCTGATCATTATCGAGAGTTTTCTCAAGTGACCACAGTCATTTGAGATGTAATTAACTATAGGGGTTTGTTTTTATAGCGAACTTGGAACCTGACCAAAAGAAAATATATTGAGATTGTCATACCTATTTTATATTGTTTTTGATGATATTGCACTTTAAAGAAA
>JXCR01133134.1:0-44287 GCA_002079205.1 Phalaenopsis hybrid cultivar
AGCTAGACCTAGGCTACTAAAGAAATTTCTAGACCTCAACCAAAAGTGAGGTCAACAACGTCGTACACCAGATTGAGGGTCTGTCACATTCTGATTGTGTTCAAAAGCGATTACCGTCGGTCAGTGATATGTCTTTTTTATGTTTAATTTTCTTTACAATTATCACATGTTTTTAAATGAAATTGTACTTTAAATAAAGATTATTTTCATGTTTATCTTGCAGGTATAACACTTGAAGCGGATTGGAGCTGAAACGAGGAGAAACAGAGCTAAAACACAAGCAAATGAAGATGTTGCCAGCAGAGTGGCACCTAGGCGCTATAGACTGGCTCCTAGGCGCCAGTCTCCGCCCAGAAAATAGAGAAGGCGACGCCTAGGCGCCCGAACTGTTCAGGGGCGGTTTCTGCACGCCCTAAGGAGTTATTTGAGGGATCTAGACGTTTGGAAAAACACTTTTTGACATTTCTAAATCCTGAAATTCTCCAAGAAGGTTGAGAGGTCGTAAATAGGAGTAGGAAATGTAGATTTTTACCTTTTATGGAGAGATTGGTGAGGGGATTTTGAGAGATAGTTGTAAGGGATTGTATTAGCTTTGCATGGATTACCGGGAGACTTTGTTAGAGGGATTTTCATCTTTCTTTCAGAGAGAAAAAACTAAGTCATGTGTTTTTTATTATCTTGTACTTGTTGTAAACGCTTATCTACTGAATTTTCTTTGATTTAATGAAGCTTTCTGTTGTGTTTGAAACTCGCTTTGTGAAGTGGAATTCTTGCACTTTTCTTTTGCAATGAATTGAATGAATGTTTAGGATGTTAGGATGCATGTTAGAATAGGATTTTCATATCATAGTGATGATTCTTTCTTTAAGCTTCATTTACTAATAAATCTGGACAATTTTTGTATGTTAAAATTTGTTGTAAACCCATAAGTTTCGATAGAGCTATGGATTTAACAACTAGGAGGAACTACATTGAACTTATGGGTAAAGGAAAGGTAGTCCTAATATTCAATGCAATGTTAGGGAGATATTCGTTGATGGGTGCAAATTGGTGTTTCTAGGGTGACAGACTAAATTCCAAATGAATTAAATCTAGGGCTTTGTACCTTAAATATAAGATTAAGCCAATTAAAGGGAAATTAGGAGAAGGAGATTCTATGGTGATAGGCTAGAAGTTTCATCATGATAATCTAGTTATTTTAAGAAATTGACCCTAGGTTAACTGAGCTACGTTATACACTCGGAAGAGGGTAACTTAGATTTTTGCTCCTATTGTCACTGACCACATTAGATTCTAAGCATCTCATTCCTACACATTATATAGGTCAACACAAGAGAAAGATAGTTTTTACACCTCAAAATTCACAAGATCAATTTATCTAGTTAGGTTTAACTTTTGATTTTGGTTTGTATTTAAGACTAGTTGTTACAAAAACACCCTTAATCAACATTCCAAACTATGACCTGATAGTAGTAGACTAGAAGTTAGCCTAAGGGATTTCTTACCTCGCTTTCATGTGAGATTGATAATCGAGACTCCATTCGAGCTCTATATTACTTGAATGATATTTATACTTGTGTAGAACCTCTAATGTGTAAACTATAAACCAAATTCTAAAATTTATAATATATACATCTTGCACACTAGCCGCCTAAAGAAATTGTGTCAAGTTTTTTGCCTGAAAATTAAATAACTGCATAACATCTATCGGGTCAAGTTTTTGGCGCCGTTGTCGCGAAAGTTATGGAAAAAAATTTATGAGAACCTAGAAAACTTAGATTTGAAAATTGTAGTGTTAATATCTAGTGTGTTTATTTATTATGAGTCTATATAAAAGAAAATTCAAAATACCAAAAATATTGTTGAGTGCTTGAAGTATTGGATATATGTCTTATTAGTTAAATCTCTAGAGTTGAATGTGTAGTTCACGTACTGCAAACCTTGAACTATATGACACAAAACTAGAGAAAACTTTTAGGAGTTTTAGAAAACCCTAAGGAGAAAAGTGGTGAGCAAGTGAAATATGTATAACTCCAGGGTTTGTCGGGCTGATGACGTTAAATCAATCAAGTTAGATTTGGATTGGGCTGAGCACCATCATTCTTACATACAGTTGTGGAAGAATCGACAAGCTTTCATTATCTACTACGAGAACATTGATATTGATGTGGATCAATTAAGTAGAGAGTATATTCATTTGTATAGGTCTTAGGCTTCTTTGTATTTTTTTCAAGCTCCAATTACGGCTCTAATGACTTATTACCAAACAACATCAACTGAGATGATACTAGTATGCATTTACATGTGGTTAAATATATGTTTATGTTTGCTGCTTTAACTAAATTTTATTTTTTTTCATTGTAGTATCATTTTTTCTTAAGTGTGGAAGAGTAATTTCAACTAACATTCAACAGGTGCGATAATGACCCATTACATCGAATGGTAGAAGAATTTGAGGGTTTTTGTGGACAGGTTCGTAGAAACATTTATATTACAGATGATTGTTACAGTACAGAGAACGTAAGCCCCCTTGCAATTGTTAGTGTTACATCATGTACTTCTATTCATCTAAGAGGCCATTTGGTTTGCTAAAAATGAAATGTAACGTAAAAGGTTTGTAGAATACTAAGATTATAATGTATTTGAAATATTTTTGAATTGTTTTATTCACTGTAAAATAAACATATGACTTTATATTTTTGTGTTTCGTTTGAAGTAGATTGAAAACAATGTATTACAAAATATATTTTTTTGTTTGGCGGAGGGTGGGCTGGTGATCGACACTGTGGATGGTCGACAACTATGGTCGCGACGATGGTGGCCTCTAGAGAAGGCGGGTGTAGGAGGCCGATAGTGGCGACTTGCAACGTTGGGTGCGGTCGCCATGGGAGGCCACAACAAACTACAATGACAACCACCAGTAAATGTGATGATGGGCAGCCAATGGTGACGAACTGCCGCAGTTGTGGGCTACGACAGGCGACAACGACAAAGGGCGGAGGCGGAGGGTGGTCGATAGTGGCAGCAAACAATAGAGGCGGCGAATGATGGCGAATGACAGAGGCAGTGACAACCAAAATAGCGGCAGTGCATGGACGACAGTGGAATCGATGACGAACGGATGACGACGATGGCGGCAACGGACAGTGGATAGCAGACGGCAGTGTCAGCAGCGAGTGGCCGCAATTTCCAATAACATTTTACATGAATGGTGTATTTTAATTCAGCTAAATTGTTCGAATTCTAAATTCAGCCAAAATGTACTACGGTGTAAACTTCAAATTCATTTATTTATTGAACCAAACAACCCCTAAGTCCATCAAATTTTCACAACACAGGTGGATCACAGGATGTTGGCAGATCACAGGATGCACACACATTTACGAGAACGCCTTGGATTCCACCGCAACAATAAGTGTTTTTGACACCCTCACTTTATCACAGATCACCGTCATTTTTGACTGGTGGTATTCCTTTCCCAGCAAGAACACCTTATACATGTCATTTTTGTCTGTCTCCCTCTATTCTATCTCAGCTAGCACATTTCAAGGCATAAGTTGATTAGGTATCACTACCTCAACATTTAGAGGAAGATGATCAACAGCATCATTTCTTAAGAGATTGAACTGTCTATGCACCTAAGCATTACACACTGGGGACAAATCCAATACCTACAAGAAAATGCAGTAAACATTAGTTTTGCATTTCTTCTCTATATTCTTGCTTATTTGCATATATTTGCCTTAGATGTCTACTCCAATTCATCTTCATGCATTCATCATAGTATTTTTGTCCTTTTTTTAATAAATTTTCTTAGCAAAATTAAACACTTTACAGGCTAGGTGTATGACTGAAAAACAGTATTTAAAGAGCTCTTTTGGGAGGTGACAATGTGCTACGTAAGAAATATTTCTTGTTTGACCTCACGAACGAAAAATATTTACATTCATGCATTAAATAAAAGTAGCTTTTACATATATATATAAAAGCTACTTTTATTAGTTTCTTGTAATTTAGGCAAATTTGGAAGTCTGTTTTATTTCTTTTTTCGTACAATTGTTAATTTTTTTTTTTAAATTTTTAAGGAGATCAAAGGCTATTAGACGACTCCCGGTCATCCCTAGGTGTGCTACATATTCGAGTACCACACCCTACACACAAGGGGGATTCGAACCCGCGATATGAGGGGACTTACGACCTTCAGAGAGGCTGCTGTACCAACAGACCACGGTACGCGCACTCGAACAACTATTAAACTTTTCTTCATGTCGATGTCAAATGATAGATTGAGACATGAAATCCTTCGAAATTTGTTCATCAATTTATATTTTAAAATCAAAATTGCATTTTTGATTTTTCATAATCTTAAGATTTGACTTCTAATATTATAATAAATCTCTGGCCAACTTGGAAATGACTTGCAAGATTTCTCAATCAATTGCAGCACCAAGCCCCAAACTTTCCATCTTCAGGCAGTGTAAAAGAGGGGTGGTGGTATTCAAAGGTGGGTTTCTAGAAGCAATCCAGCTGAAAGCNATTTCAGCTTTCGTACTTTGTTAAGACTTGAATAACATGATTTTATGCTCTTCGTAAAACCTAAGAAAGCGCAAGGAAGAAGTATGTGGTTTAATTAGAATCATTAAATTTTCACTAATTACAACTTAAGCTAATCTAATTAGATAAACAAATGTAATTATAAATCTTCACTAATCAACAACAAATATATGTATATTAAGTTTTCAAAAAATATATATGTATATGTGCCGCAAGCCTTGATCTGTTGGTGGCGGGGTCACTGTAAGTTCTCTCAGGTCAAATGTTCGATCCCACTGTGGCGCGGGGGCTCTAGAATTTTAGACACATGACGCAGTTCTCATCATGGGGCCAAAAAACACTTAGGAAATCGATATTTGGGTCTCTGTCAAATATGGATTTCTTATGTATTTCAGTATTTGATGAACGAACAATACTCTTTGGTGCTACTTAAGACTGTATTATAAAGATTACGTATTGGATGCAATTTCAATTTTTAAGCTTTCCTATTATCTTAAAATCTTATGATCGACTTTGATTATTGATTGTAATGTTAGTAAAAATTCAGCAATAACTCTATCATGCATCTTGTTATTTGTTTCGCAACACCTATGTAATATATTCTTGAAGGATGTCAAAAAGGCGAACATGAGTGTTGGATCCAGAATTGTTCGTGCATCACCCCCCAAGGAGTAGTGTAAGATAGGAGGGAGAGAGAGAAATAAAGATAAAAGAAAGAAAGTGTGTAGCTCATTATTCATAGAATTGACCCTCTATTTATAGAGAAAGTCGATGACATTTGTGAATTTACATGTAATGGGGGATATATTGGTTATTACAGGTATTTTGCACGTGGGCTCAGAGCCTAGTGGCTCTAAAGCTCGGCTTGTTTGAATGGCAAGCCCTTTGATAGGTGTTGCTGCTCGGCTAAGCTAGAGAGACCTGTTGGTCAGACTAATATGGAAATGTTGTTGATTGGCTATATTTGATGTTGTTAGTTGGCTGGATTTTTACTAGCAAAAGGTCAGCGAGGTTGACTTGGTCAGCTTAGTAGAGTCGATCATTTTATCAAATCTGATTGCCGACCCTCAATTCCTAACATGGAGCTTCGCTTGGTTGGGTCGAACAAGACTATCGAGCAAAGGGTAAATCACTATAATGTCACAGGTAGCCACCCTTGGATGAAATGATATTGAGGGATGGTTGAGACTCGTCCCACTGACTCTTGATGATGTTCAGGGAGGCCGCTAAATGCTTTTGAGGGAATTATAAAACTCAAGGGGTTAGTTTTTCCTCTTGGGTTGATTCCATTGTATGTATGTCCTATATTCCCCTCACTTGGCGACTTATTGTACTGCTCAAGTTTTGGTCGCTTGGTTGCCTTGGTTGGTTTTGGTCTTGATGCTTCCAATTGAATTCATGGGCCTCTAATTCTTTTATTGGCGGGTCCTCCTTTGGTACGTCTTGTCCTATTGTGGTGTAAAATCTCATTAAGATTTGAGCTAGTACTTTTTTTGTATATATATTTAGTTCGTTGATTCTCTTACTCCTTGAAAGGTATGCTGCGATAAAAATAAAAGAATTTAATGTAAAAATATATATTTTTGACAATTCAATGATTCAATATTTGAACTCCCTAGATTTTTTTTCTCTATTTTTCTATAAATAGAGCATGAACGGCTAAGACTTCTAATTCCTTCCCATTTTTCCTTTACTTTTGAGCTAATTGGATTTTGAGTGTTGTCATGGTGGATAGAGCCAGGCGGCATGAACCAAGGTTTTTTTATAAGACATCATATTTACATGCTTTTGGTGAGATGAAGGCGATGTCTCAGTTAGAGGGAGACAAGAGGAGGTCCGAAGAAGAGAATAAGGAGGTTGTGAAGAAGAGGGAGGCACCTGATCAGAAGGATCATCTGATTCGCTCTGTTGGCACTAACGATAAGAGGCTTAAGTGGAGGTTGGAGGACGATCGGTCAATTTTCTAGCTAAGACGTCAGTTCATGCTTCCAAGTTATTCATTCCTACTATTGTGGCATTTACCCCACTTCTAGCTGAAACTCAAACTCTGCCCACTGATCAGATCAAGAAGGGAGCGACTAGTACCACCTAGAGGCGCCACAGACGACATATGCTCCATCGCCGTGAGATCGGGAAAGGCTGGTGAGGACGAGATGTTGTTTACTACTTTCGAGTGAGATCGAATATTGGGAATTTGATTCTTACTTGCTTATTTTTCATTTTTCAAACTTTTTCATTAAAATGTCTTTTGGTGCAGCCCACCTTGTCAAGGAGATTTTGACAACTGATTCTCTTTCGGTGGACCTTGGCACAAATCTGGCCGGAGAGCCAACTATTGTGGATCAAGGATCGTCAAGAGGCGACCAGCTCCCAACCAAGGAAGGAGAGACCAATCATCTGAGTGGCATTAGCAAGGCTCAAGGGGAAGCAATTAATAAATACCAAATATTCCTCAAATCACTGACGCACCATCTATGAGAGATGAAGACTTCCTTGGCCCGGACAGTAAGGCTTCCCACATTTGAGGACATGTGTGGGTTGCTAGCCTGCATCAAGAAGGTCGTTCAGATAGAGGGGGAATTGGCTACCCTCCATGGAGAGGTAATTGCCCTCCACCTACACATCATACCCGAAACTCATAGCCTGCAAAATCCAGAGAACCCTAAACCAACCTATCAACCCACCATTACAATATTAAATTACGAAACCATTAACTTACCCAAAAACTTAGGCCACCTTCTCTAACACCTAAATTGTTATATTTACAAACATAGAACAAATTTCTTATGCATTTACATTTTTCACACCTAAATTTTCATATTTACTTACATACCACAAATATCTGATGTATTTACATATTTCACACCTAAATTTTCATATTTACACACATATAGCACAAATTTATAATTTATTTACATATCTCACACACCTAAATTTTCATATTTACATACATAGCAAAAATTTCTTATGTATTTACATATCCCAAACCTAAATTTTCCTATTTACATGTATAGTGCAAATCTCTTATGCATTCACATATCTTGCACTAAGATTTCATATTTACATACATAACACAAATTTCTTATGGATTTACATATCTCAAGCCTAAATTTTCATATTTACATAAATAGCACAATTTTTTTAGGTATTTTCATATCTCACACCTAAATTTTCAAACATAGCATAATCTTCTTATGTATTTACATATCTCGCACCTAAACTTATGTAAAACCATGAAATCCATGTACATTGCATACCTAACAATGGAATACAAAAAAAAAATTTGAGCAAAATCTATATATTTTTGGATATAACTCTCATGCAAAGAAAAAAAAGCAAACTTATGCTGATCCAAAGCTTGAAGGAGTGGAAGAAGATTTATTACCTTGGACGGGGTTGGAGCGGTGGATCGAATCCGGAATCGGCGTAGGAGCTCAAAATTGACATGGGCGACGGAGGTGACGAACGAGAGCAAAAATGAGATTAGGGCGAGAAGTGGAGCTGCTATTCGAAGGAACCCTATTTTTGGGCTCTTGCGTCAGCCTTTGCGTCTGTTAAGGCCAACACTAATAAGTAAAATTAGTGTTGGTCATAACCAATACTAATCTGCGCTATAACGTCTTTCTAGCATCTTCTGCTTGATGCAACTTGTCTGGGTCAATTCTTTTGTAAGCGGAACCGCGGGGAGACGCTAATCGACTGCTAATTTTGCGTCGGAATAATTCTGACGCTAATTTACAGTTTTCCTATAGTGAAGTAAGCTCCATCCGACTATGTAGACATTAATTGTCGGGTCTCTCATCGGAGTTGGAGGATCTCGTGCTTTGACCATCCATCATGCTCTCTCGATTCTCCAGAGAAGGACTAGAGGCTCCTGCCAGTAGGCTAACACCTCCTAGGGTGGGATGATGAAGAAGTATAACGCCCTCAGCTTCTTGACCATCCCTTAGAAAGATGGGTTTCAGAGCGAGATGCTCCGTTATTGTGAGTATTACGACTAGTGGCCATTCAACAAGTCTCTTAAGTACTTCAGTGGTGGCACAAAATTGATGCATATTACAAATTTGCAGTGATGGGGTAATGAATTATCGTTTATGTATTGCATGAGAATTCAACATACACCCAGGCAAAAAAGAGATGAGTACAAACACTAGAAGTTTTTACATGGAAAACCCAGATAAAGAAAAAATCAAAGGAGTCTAACTTGATTGAAATAATCCACTATGAGTTAGTGATTACACTTACAAGCCTTTGTCCTACAAGTGGTGAAGGGTTATAAAGTTTCTTAACTTACAACAATCATGTATAGAAGAGCTTGCTGCCCCATTATAAAGAGCGATCACAATGAGGAGTAGTTGCTGGAGTTTCAGTGCACTGTCTTCGTAGTTGGCAATACATGTTAGATGATGTATTGATCCGAAAGATTCTTTGTAATTATGTGGCATTAATTATTACTTCACAGGGTGCTTCATTGCTAAAAAATTCAACTCTTGACTTAGCATGGAGCTTCGCTACAAAAAGTAAAAGGTGGATGACAATGGTCGACATGTGGTGTTTGATGGTATTTGGGGCTATAAGAGCGAGAGGTATTCGTTGGATCTTCAACGTAAAAGTGAAGTTGGATTTTTAGCTCCTCCAAGGTTCGGTCTTCTTCTGGCTTGAGATATCAGTCCCCTTTGAAAAGGGGAGTAGGGTTTAATTTATAGAGTTTGAGAGAGAAAACTCTACAAATTAAAAAGGAATTGAAACCAGTCCATCAGATAACCCAGAATGATTCCCTCGATCATATTGCAAATTGAGTGATATTGAACTCGTTGAATTTGTATCGCTGGGATGCTTCACTTGACTATAAGCTTCTCAAATTTGGAATTTTTATGATCTTCCAATTATAAACTGAAAACTTTTAAAAGTGCTTTAGCGGCTCATATAGAATTGATTTGAATCGAATTAAATGAATTTTATTATCATTTTGGTATGTATCATCCAACAATGTAGTTTGACAATAAGTTGAAATCAGAGCTCTGGATGATTTTTAATTGAAATTTAAACAGCCCGTGCTAAAACATTATCTTGAGATTCGTGATGTACCTTCAGATTCATGCCAGATGATGAAAATTCATTGATGATGTGTCACCATTATCATTTTCTTAAAAAGGAATACGCCTTTTCCATACATAGATTTAGGGTCCGTTTGAGGCGGCTTATAAGTGCGGGCAGCATTTTAAAAACGCCGTCATACCATTTGTTTCACACGTTTGATCAACTTATCCAATAACCCCGTTTTTTAATTGTGAAAGATGCAGCCCGCGAGATGTTACCCACGTCTGACGTTTCGTTGGCATTAATATACTCCCGTGATATTTGTGCCCTCATTCGCATCTCCCTCCCCTGGTTCGCATCTCTCGCTCCTCCCTCTTCCTCCTCCCGTCTTCTTCTTTCTTCTTCTTCCTTGCAGAGGAGTAGATGACGATGGCCACGCATCGCAGCTACACTTCAAATCCCTACCACGTTTGCGGCAATAATTGCTCGCAAAGACCTCCGCGATCGAAGGCTCTCGCTGTTGATGAGAAATTAGCTCCAACAGATGTTGCGGAGCAAAATGTAGAAAAGGTGGAAGGAAGAAGAAATGTGGATCTTTTCTGTAGGTACACATCTAATACTTACCACAAGTGCACAGATTTCTGCACTCAAAAGTTCTCAAATCAGAAAATCTAACCAAAAAGAGCTAAATCAGAAGCAAGAAAGGAAAGACTAATGAATGAATACTTATAATGTTAATCCAATATGCTCATAAGCTTCTAATCCCTGCCATCAATGCACCAAATACTTCTCCCAGAGAACCAATGAGAAGACAAAGTTCAAGCAAGGCAAGCTAGGAATTGCTGCATTTGTGAGCACATAAAGAAGCAGCAGAGGTTTAGGGGTGAGAGGGAGGAAGAATGTGGACCCTAAATGCAAAAATGCATCAAATTCATACCACAAATGCTCTTCCCACTGCTTCCTGAAGATCAACCAAATGACATAAACAACACATTAATACAATTCAGTTCTTTGTTATTGGAGATGTCTTGTGACTCTCCTTCTAAAAAGTGGATGGACTAGTAGTTAGTAGTTCTATATTTTTTGCTGATGTGAGACTTATTTATGTATTTAATTGACTTTAATATCACTTTTGCTTACTTTCTAAAGATGAAATACATGTAATTGTCTCTTTATTAATTTATTTATTTTAAGTATGTCGATGGTTCATGCGGCTTTGATGATAGAAATTCTGGGTTTTTCCAATTCCATTGTTTGCAAGAAATTTTTAGAATGAGCTTTTTTTCCAATTCCATGTGGTTTAATATGTACAATAAAGAGTATAAAATGCACATAGAAATTTATTACCTTGTTGATTCTGTCATTGGCTTTGATCTGTGCTTCACCTCAATGGAACTTTGTTGGTAGAATGGTCATTTATTTAGATCAAGGGCAAAATGGTCATTTATCCAAAAAAAGCTGAAAACCAGCTGTTTTGTAAATGCACAAACCAAACAGCCAGTCAGCTTATCCAAATCATTTTTTGATCAGCAGCTTATTTGAATAAGAAATAAGCTGGATAAACTACAGTTGCCCCAAACAGACCCGTGAAAGTACTATGCATATAAATATAAAAAGTTTACGTATGTGATATGAAAATACATAAGAATTGTGCACCAACTATGTAAATTTCTCTAAGAAAATTAGATTAAGAAAAATACACTATAATTAAAATAAATTGTACATGAAAACTATATAAAACTTCGTAGTTGCTATCTAGCAATTGCAGTCAATGATAAATGATAGCTACAACACTAACTAATGATGGATTGTGGTAGCCGCTACAAATGGCAGCAATCCACAAAATTTACAACAAATTATGCAATATATCAATTTACAACTATTAAAATTTTGAACTAAATGATAAAATTTCACTAAAATTTACACAACCTTTGATATTATATTAATAAATACTATTATTTATGATACACCATTAACAAATTTTCATCATCCACACGAATCTCGAGGTATGACCAGAATCTCGAGACAATATTTTAAATAAGAAACATTCAAATCTTGATAAAAAGTCATCCATAGCTCCGATTTCAGCAAACTTATAATCAAACTGACCGACTCTATGAGACGGACATAATGATATAAAAAGTAGCCCAATTCGAGTCAAATCAATCCCATATCAAGTCATTAAACCACACTTAAAAGATTTCCAGACACTTAGAAGATCAAAAGGTTGTCAAATATGACAAGTTTATACTTGAATCGAGTGTCTCGACAAGACGAATCGAACGAGCTCAAGATCACTCAATTCTGACATCATTAAGATACTCAAATGTCCATTAAACGTCGTATAATCGAGGGAAGCTCTCCAGGCCGTCCGATCGAAATGGTTCATATTTCTGCATTAATTGCACCCAGAATACTATAAATTGAGCATCATCTCTCTCATGAGAGGAAGCTGAAGCCTACTGAAAGTCTGAAGCTTTGAGCAGAAACTGCAGCTCAGCATCACTGCAGACCGTTGTCGGCCACCGCTAACCACAAACTAGAAACTATCAGTTGAAGCTGTAGTCTGAAAAATATAGTTATCCTCTTCAGTCTGTAGGACAGAGGATTTCTATAATCATCAATCAAAAGTGAATTTTCACAACTAGGCCAGACCCCGTGGTTTTTCCCTTCACGGGATTTTCACGTAAAAATTTCTGGAGTCGTCACTGTCTGATATTTTACATTTTGATTTGAGTTTGCATTGTTTTGATGATAATTTGCAATCAAAATGCGTCGCAATAGCTTCAAAAGCTATCTACGAGTAGAGAGAATTTTCAGCATGGATAGAAAAATGAACACTCAAAAATATTAGCCGAAATATATCAAATAAAAATGTTAATATTCAACCCTGTAAATTTCTATAAACACAAGTCAAAATTGCATGAAAACCATGAAGGCAATCAAAAGTCAACCTCCAGAAGCAGCGCCTCAGCCGACAAATACGTTTTGACATTGAGACATTCGTACGTCAAGGTCAAACTCAAGCGGGCCCCATGTGGAGCACCGCCACCCTCCACGTGGTCAATCCGTCGCCTCGCGTGATGTTCGACGTATGATCCGATGGTCGTTATGAGACGCCGCCGACTCATCTAACGGCCACCTAGCCTTAATCTGATTGTTGAGAGCGGGCCCCATGTCTCCCACAATTTGACACGTGGCAGTATTTAAAAGGACAGGCCCATGTGAGCTCTCGCTGACTAGAGAGAGAACCAGCTGGTTCTAGACGGACCGTCCGCCGGATGCCTCCAAGAAATCGCTTTAGGGACTCATAATGATATTAAATAAATAAATAAATAAATAAATAAATATATATATATATATATAAAACATGAAAAATAGTTCAATTTTAAAAATTTAAAACGATGATATTTCTATATGATATGAAAGATTTTATTAGTATAGATGTAAAAATTAAAATTTAATTGTTAGATATGTAAACACCTCAAATTGGGGGAAAAAATATTACATCAAAACCCTTGATGCATTCGAAGTCAAATGGTGAGACGTTGTGTGTCAACTGGGCTCTATCATTTTTAACACCGACCAGTGTAATATAGTGAGACCCAATTGACACGCGGCGTCTCACTATTGGACTTCAAACGTAAATTGTCTTAGAAGTTCTGATGTAATATTCTCTCTTAAATTGGGTGTTATATAATACTCACACTATTTAATTAGATAGTTAATCGTTTTAAAAAAATAAAAAAATAATTTTCTATTTTAATTAAAACATTTAAAGATATGGATCTCAAATGATTCCTCATATAAATTTATTTGAAGCACGCAGAAGCCACTAGAAACATGTTATTTACAAGTCAAAGAGTCTCTTTCATCCATTATTTAAATTCTCGCTCAAATTTCAAAATTCATGGTTTTAAGAAAATCACGTGTCGGTTGATTTGTAAATATTAATATTTCTGATGGCCTGCATATAATTATCCCAATATTTAGGAATAACTAATATAGTTTATGTTCAATTAGTCAACATAAGACACTTATTGGTTGATAAAATTAATTATGTGACCATATTGAAATAGAGATATATTCCATGCATTTATGAGCTCTTGATCCAAAATTTATTCTTAAGTTTATGATTATATTCTTAGATTTATTTAAATAAGAACAAAGTATAGGTTGGAAGATGTCAATCTATTTTTTTTATCCTTTTTTTTAAGGAATGACAAGACGTTATTAGTCTAAGCTGACCAACCACCACAGGCAAGAGCCGATTGTCCATCTCGATCACCGGCTATCCCGATCAAGAGTCGACCAAAACATGTTTTAGCCGACCAAATCCATGACTACTAAGCGAAAGGCTTAGATATGTATATAAACTAAATTACCTTGTACGATCCCTCCAAAGCAGAGCTAAAAAATGCAATTTTAAATGTTGTCCTCATATCTCCTATAAATACAAACATATCTATTTTTAATGATTATAAATAGAAATTCAAAAAGTTAAAGAGCACACAATTATGAGGTCATTAAAGCACTCAAATCATTAAAAAAATTCTATGATTAAGGTGAATAAATATGACTCATTTGAACAGGCGGCTGAGGAAGTTTTTCAACAAAATACTAAAATGCTCATACACCAAACGCTATAAGTTGAATGACCTCCATAGCCCTTGGCCACCTTAGACCACTGTTCGTTGACTACCGTTGAACACTGCCGACTATCATTGTCTATCACCATCAACTTCCTAGTGCCGACAAACCTTGCTTGCAAACATCGTATCCTAATTACAGTTGTAACATATAACACTCATACTAAAGACCAAATGATAACTTTTGGCCTCTGTAGCCGTCGATCACCATCAACCACTCGTAGCCAGATTACAGTGGTCGTTCCTAACACTTATATTTTTTTTTTATGTTGTATAAAAACAAATGCAGTGTTTGATGTGATATTGTAACTCTATTCTCCCTAAGAAAATGGGTCCATACTTCAACTTTGGTCTTTGTGGCCAATCACTATTGTCACAACTTCCAACTACGACCTCTATTGTCAGCTGTTGCTCTTGCAACGATCGACTACAACCTTTGTATCAAGCTAATACCATCAGAGCTTCCAATTACAGTCTCTGTGGCCAACTGTTGTTCTTTTAGCCAATGACTGTGACCTTAATGAGCACATACTACTGTTACAGCTTCTAACTACGGCCTTGCTCTTGTCGCCACAAAGTATGACATTTGTGGCCAATTACTACTGTTAGAGCTTTCCAACTATAGTTTTTGAGGCTGATTATTGCTCTCGTAAACATCAATTTGTCATTATGTCCACCTACTACTGTTACAACTTCCATTTACGACACTTGTGGTCATCTATCGCTATTGCAGTCTCCAACTATACTCTTTTGTGCTAACTACTGCCTTTATAACAAATGACAATGACATTTGTAGCTAACTTACTGCAATCAAAGCCAAAAAACACATTAGTGACATCCAAATTATGACTATTATAGCTAAGCTATTATTGTATATTTATGATTCTCAACTTTGTGACTCTATCTGTAATTCAATTGAAGGGTGGACATGCGTACGCATAATTACATGGTGTTTTTCCACGTAAAAAAATGGGCGTCTCCGTCCGCTACTTTTCTATTTGTTTTGCGTGTGTATGTTAGAATTTTCATGCACGTCAAAACATTAAATTATCGCTCTTTCATCATTAATCTTCTAACACGCAACAAGGCCTAAAACACGAGATATGCAAACCTCATTCATGGCCAATTACTTATAATAGAAAATTATATATTTTTTTAAAATTAAAAATTAGATTCATTTTATTTCTTCAATGAGAAATGTGATAACTTTTGAAGTTTAAAATGATGATTAGACACGTGTTAGGCTTTGATGGAGCTGAAAAGTGCTATTTGTCTCCATTCTAACATGAGGATGAAAGTCAAAGGTCGCGCTATGTGGGCCCCACTACAAGGTCCTACTCATGGCCAGTGAGCCATAGGACCCCACCTCTGGGGCCCACTTATTGGTGGGGGGTGTTTGCACCGAGTTTTTTGACTTGTTCAGCACCTTTTCTCAATTATTAGCTAGTCTCTAATGACCACTTGATTATAAATTATCATGCATGATATTTTATAACACATAAATCAGATATATTTAATTCCAAATATTATATATATAAAAGATTGGCCAAAAGTTATTAGACGAGACTCCTGATCATCTCACATGTCTAAGAATTTCATTCAGTACATAGGCGGGATCGAACCTATGATTCCAGTCATCATACAAACTCTACCAACTAAAGAGTCATCATAGACGACACATACATGAGCGATTATTCTGTGCGGACAGCGCACGCAAGTCCAATAAGATTTAAAAATAATAATAATAATAAGAGTGAGGTCCACTGACATACACTTTTTGTAAAAGAGAGTGTTTCTATTGGTTCACCACACGTATCTCTGCGTGCCGTGAACACACACAATAATTTTTCCACATACACACATGTGTATATATATAAATATATCATATTTATATATTAAAATAAATTAAATCTTGAAGGAAATCTTCATGCAAGATTAGAAAACATGACTATATATATATATATATATATATATATATATATATTCANGACTAAATTAATAGATAATAAATAGCATTTGTATGAACAAAATATTTAAAATTAAATACCTACCACTTTATTTTGACCTTCACAGTAATGGTTTAGAAGCTATTTTATTTTGTCAAGAGCTTATTGTTAGTTTGTTTGATTTGTGGTGTTTTGAGCTTAGATTAGCCGTCTCTTTATTTTTTTCGTGTTTTCATTTGGTTTGTTCGTTCCTGAGTTTTGTGAGTTTATGTCTCTGGTTTCTGTGCTTCTCGTATGCTTGTTTCTTGTGGGCTTAGAGATCTACGGGTTGATGTTTATGGTGGTCGTGTTGTTGTTGTTGAAGTTACTGGTGATGTGATGCTGGCGGTGCAAACTTGGTGTTTGGATTTTGATGTTGTTGTTGCTGGTGTTGTTGTTAGTTCGTTTGATCGTGGTGTTTATTTTAGTATTTGTTTGTTTTCTTTTTGATCGATTTGTAATCTGAATTTTCATGTTGTAACTCACTGTTTTCTTCTCAATAAAATTGGACGTGACTCTCACCTTTTTTAAAAATATATGATGATTGGGCTATGATTATTTTTTGCTTTTAATAATATTTTAATTATTTTGCATGCCAATAAAATTTTATAAATAAAACCTCGTTGAAAGAAAAAAAGTCATTAGGTACGGAATCCATATATAACAGTGTACCACACAATCATACAAATAGTCTGCATGCATGCAGATTCCATACGTAATATTCTCCTGTTAAAAGACAGAAAACTCGGTGTCCATGCAGATTCCATACGTAATATTCTCTCTTTGATTTTTTTTTGTGAGATATATTGTGCAATTAATTAACTAAAAATGATATAATAAGAATATAGAAATTAAAATGAATGTTTTTAAGAAAGAAATTTTATAACTTTTACTCTTTATATATATATATATAATCCGGGGAAAGATATATTTCAATGTGATAAATTATTATTATTTTTAATAAAATTAAATCAATAGATAATATAATTAAATTGAAAACAAAAAATCATTTAGATTGTTAAATAATACCCTTAAATTTCAAGCATTTATAAATACAAATAGCTAATATATTTTTATATTAGTTTGATTTTATTTAAATTTAATTTTTTTATTTAATAGTTCAAATTCCTAAGTTTAAAACTAGATATAATAAAAAATATTAAATAATTTTATTAATTGCGAAAATTAATAAACAATAATTTATTTTCTATTCAAAATAATATTATTTGAAGGGAAATTTAGGACATATAAAATGATGTCTTCCATTTTTTAAAAATAATAAACTTTTTTTTATTTGATATTAAATATTTGCGTGCTATTTCCAATTTTTAAAATATAGGGGATCAGATATATAAATACATAAGAATTGTGCGCTATGTATGTAAATGATCCCACAAAATAAGAGTACATAGGACTCTGAATTTAGCTTGAAGATCATTAATCGCTCAAAAATTAATTATAATTTTGGCTCACATCGAGTTAAACTGGCCAAACTACAATCCAAAATTTTGAATTGAATTTTTTTTTTTCAAACTGACCCCAATTTGGCTTGAAATCGGATCGTTAACAACCCTAATGATGTTAAGGCTGTGAATTTATCAAATTTTGCTTGAAAATCATTAATCAATCAAAAACTATTTCAAATTTTAGCTCAGATTGTGATTAGGGCTGTCAAAACAGCTCGTTGTTCGCGAACAGCTCGTGTTCGACTCGTTAATTTCTTTCGATAAGTTAACGAGCCGAACAAGGACTAAGATGTGTTCGTTCGTGTTTGGCTCAAAATACTACTCATCAAGTTATACCACTCCAATTTTTGTACTTTTTCTTAAAAAAAAGTGTTTTAAAAAAATCTAATTGACTACAAAGCTACAAAGATTTATAATCAATTAAAATATTGATTAAGAAAATAGAATAAAAATTATTAAATTAGTTTCAAATAATGTTTTAATATATATAATAATATGTTTATCTTGCCCAAACCCTTATTGTCTTATGGTTACATGATTAGGGTTGTTAAAAGGACTCTTTGTTCGTGAACAGCTCGCTCAAACCCTTATTATTTTATGGCGACATGATTAGGGTTGTTCAAAGGACTCTTTGTTCGTGAACAGCTCGTGTTCGGCTTATTGTTTTATGACAACATGATTAGGGCTGTTAAAAAGACTCTTTGTTCGTGAACAACTAGTTTTTGGCTCGTTAAGCAAACGAGCCTAACACGAACACACTTTTTGAGCTTAGAATATAAACAGGCCGAACACGAGCTGAGCATGGCTCGCTTGTGTTCGGCTCGTTTACACCCCTAATTGTGATCAGGTCGAAATAAATGAGATGATATACGAGCAAAAAAAAAAATTTCTAAGATAAAGTTTAGCAAAGTTTAGCTCGGCCTAAAATCAAATCATTAAAAACCTACCAAAATATATTGCTATTATTTTTATTGTTACAAGTCTTTTAAAAAGTCAAAGTTTCCAACTTGTAAGCTATGTTGGTTTTCACTCTGCCCCGCTCCCTCTATAAAATCCCCCNGATCATTAATCCCTCAAAAACTATTTCAAATTTTAGCTCACATTGTGATCGCATCGAAATAAATGAGCCGATATACGATCAAAAAATTATAATTATATCTTTGAAAGATAACTCGGCCTAAAATCAAAATCATTAAAAACCTATCAAGATATATTGCTATTATTTTTATTGTTACAAGTCTTTAAAAAAAGTCAAAGTTTCCAACTTGTAAGCTATGTTGGTTTTCACTCTGCCCCGCTCCCTCTATAAAATCCCCCAACAGATACAGTTCACAAAAGCTCATCAATTCCCAAATTCCCAACCAGAACAGCTCCTCCGCTCTCCGATTCCGCAAATCCGAGAAGAAAGGTGCAATTTTTACCTTCATCATCGCCGGAAACCATGGAAAGCCCAACCCCCACCTCCTTTCCCGGCGAATTCAACTCCACTTTATCCAACCTCCTACTCTCCGGCACAAACGCAATCGACTCCATCTTCTCCCACCTCCCACCCCCCATCACTCCCTCCCCCGCCGNCATGTGTCACCTTTGTACTTTTGGTGTCCTACATGATTGATATGCATGATAGTATAATAGGGCAGTTTTTTGCAGGATGTTGTGCATGCATACACACTCACATAGGTGCTTCTATGGGGGAGTAAGTAATGCTTTATAATCCTTTATTTGTAGATGCTCTTTAGCTCCCCCAATTATAAGCACTACCTATTTTGTGTTGCATGGCTTTCTTGCTAATGCTTGTTTTATGCAACTCTTGTCTTAATTTTCTCTTTCTAATGTATTTGATAGAGTCCTATGAGAGTCTGTATCAAATATAAGGTATGGGCAAGAGTTTCACGGTGAATGACACACCAAACCACGTGATGAGAACCATGAGCGGCAGCTTGTGTCCTTTACCTTAAGTCTGTTTTTTACATTTTTGTATAAACTTAGGATCATGCATGTATATGCGTAGTCTGACAGCTTTTACTGTTTTCCTGGGATATGTTGTCGATCTAGCGGTGTTTTGTCCTCTTTATATATTTTTAGAGTGTTTTATTTTCCGTGTGTCTGTGTGCCTGGATTGTTTATATTGTTTATTTATGTGATTTGAGTATCACAAAAATTATAATCAAGGCTCACTAAGGACCATAAAATTATAATTATTTATATTTAAAAAATCTTAATAAAATATTAAGATCAATCAAAATTTATAATTAAAAGATTCAGGACCTTTCAAAACCTGTCATTGGTTTTCTGTATGGCCTTCAAACTGGTTTTAAAATGGGTTTCATGCATGAACATATCCCTAGTCATATTTAATAGGGTCTCCATGCTTAAAATTGCGGTAAAAAATTGCATGATGTTACATGTCACGAGGAAAAACCCTCGTGCTTCTCCAATCCGACTGACCCAGCATAGATCTCTACTTAAGATGTTGTCTAGTGCTCTTATGCTGTTAGAAGATTCCCAGACCTAGATAAGGTGTAAGTTCTTTTGTTTGGAGCCTCTACACCTTTGTAACTGGGCCTATTCTTCTCCTTTCGTTTTTGTAGCATCCCCACCTCTTAGAGCTCTAGCTGATAGTCATAGGATAGAGTCATGTTGCTTTGACCTTAGGGCTACTGATATCAACCGCGAATGTCACTATTCACGAATTGTTGACCATGGATATTAGAATGTCTTGGGTTGACTACCTTCAAGACCAAGTAGACTTAGGATCACAGTGGCTTGGGATGACCAGTCTGTGGTTCCATGACCTGACAATCTCTACCTCTTAGAACAACTCCTCCCTACCTTTGACTACCCTTATTGAGCCCTATCTTTTCCGTTGACTTCATTGATATTATTTTAACAACCATATGTTGATAAGCCGCCGCTCGTTTGGGAGGAGTTGTTATATGCTCTTATGGACCGAACATGCTTTGATGCATAGAAATATCCCCGTCAAAATGATCATGGTCATATAGTGGGCTTCATATGTCGAGAAGTCGCTACCCATTTGGGATGTGAGAGATTCACTGTGTGCTCGATGACTTAGTGCAAGCCTCGAAGCAATGAGGCTTTCTCATACGAAATAACCACCCTTTGTGGACCTATTTCCCAAAAATCATGATAATAAAAGCTAAACCCCTTTTATCGAGGTATACTTGGGTATCCCTCAAGATGTAATTAACCAATGGATGATTAGTTTATGCACCA
Organism: Phalaenopsis hybrid cultivar; assembly: GCA_002079205.1. Taxonomy (NCBI): domain Eukaryota; kingdom Viridiplantae; phylum Streptophyta; class Magnoliopsida; order Asparagales; family Orchidaceae; genus Phalaenopsis; species Phalaenopsis hybrid cultivar. The sequence continues at coordinate 20,932 of JXCR01133134.1, forward strand.
TCTAGCTTTTACTTTCGCTTCTTGCATTGTAGTTATCCTACTATTTTTTTCATTTTATGCTTAAACATGACATGGTTCGCTATTCTGCTTTTACTTTTATGTCTTATATTCCATATTAATCACGTTTACTAATTCTAAAATTTATTGTTGTTGCAAATGGCAGGTTCTCAGCCTCTACAAAAACCTCGCATTCATCCGTCATTGGGGAACACATATCGAAGGCTGAAGAAGGTCCTTAGTGGNATTTATTGTTGTTGCAAATGGCAGGTTCTCGGCCTCTACAAAAACCTCGCATTCATCCGTCATTGGGGAACACATATCGAAGGCTGAAGAAGGTCCTTAGTGGCGCTAACAAGTACGACCCTCATGCAGCCAATCCAAGGAACTCTTCTGTTGCCCCTTCTCCCGGACCAGATCCCTCGCAGGCACCACCTCCCACTCATGCACCATATTTCACCCAGATTCTTCATCTGATGAGCCAGGTGCCTCGACTCCAACACCTGAGATGGTTGACACCACCGACAGAGTCTATATTGAGTTGCAGAACGACCCATAAGTCAACCTTCTTTTTTAAAGTATAATAATTTCAATTTTCATTCCATTTTATAGTGTACCTAATGTTTCATTTACATGTTTTATACCTCCAGGCTACATGTAATGCTGATCACGAAGATCATTTGATGCAGGTATGATCAGTCATATCTCTCATGGAAGTAGATTCAGATTATCGCTCGGGATATCTATTTTAGGGAGTTCGAGGTATTATATTTTAATTTGAAATAGAATGATAATTTCTACCTTTTTTATGCTAGTCAAAATTAACTACTTCTAATTTGCAGTGGTCATTTTACTTGTTGTTGGAATATCACTAGCATATTTGACCGATTTTTAATGTTTGTGTCGGGCATGGGATCGAGGATATGTTCACTATAACACATAAGAAGGGGCAGAGGCATCGTGGGTTGGTGGGGAAGTTTGGGCTAAGTTAAGTTGAGCATGTGCCTCTCCAGAATACCAAAGAAAGAGACAAACAAATCAACATGACCAAACAATGGAGGGAGCCAGAGGGGCTGCACTCCACATTTGAGGTTCGATCCCCCACACAGAGCACTACTGAAGGCTAGTAATATTNTCTCGGGATATCTATTTTAGGGAGTTCGAGGTATGATATTTTAATTTGAAATAGAATGATAATTTCTACCTTTTTTATGCTAGTCAAAATTAAGCACTTCTAATTTGTAGTGGTCATTTTACTTGTTGTTGGAATATCACTAGCATATTTGACCGATTTTTAAGGTTTCTGTCAGGCATGGGCTCGAGGATATGTTCACTATAACACATAAGAAGGGGCAGAGGCCTTGTGGGTTGGTGGGGAAGTCTGGTGGGGAAGTCTGGGCTAAGTTAAGTTGAGCATGTGCCTCTCCAGAATACCAAAGAAAGAGACAAACAAATCAGCATGACCAAACAATGGAGGAAGCCAGAGGGGCTGCACTCCACATTTGAGGTTCGATCCCCCACACAGAGCACTACTGAAGGCTAGTAATATTGTCTCAAGTTTGAGATCAAGTTTGAGAAGCTTACATATTTATGTAATTACGTGGCTCTTATATTTATCTGATCATGTATACAGACCAAGGAGCTTAATAGAGAGCCATCTACAGCAGACTTGCATGTCCTTACACATCGGCTCGTAGGGGCACACAGAAGTGGGTACCCAACCACTCTTGGTGTGTCAATGCAAGTTTTAAAAATTTAATTTTCTAATTTCTTGAGGGGTTATTAATATGTCAATAAATGTTTAAAATGTCAATTAATGTTTGAATTTTTTTATGCATGAGGAGTACGAGCAGCTTCGAGGGAGATAAAATGAGATGACTGGTCAGACCTCACCGTCCGCCAGCAGCATTGGTAGCCAACCTACCACTGCTCAGTTCAATTTTGAGTTCTAGATACAAGCGACATGGAAGAAGAAGGGGATAGTGTATGGCCTCAGAGCAAATGGGATAACGTTTGAGGACGAGCGTACCCGTGCAGCTATGGGTGGCGCTAGGTCGTTACAGGCTTAGCATGAGGAGCTTTTCATGTGAGTCATGATGATGAATGAAGAGCTCGAACATATGTGTGAAGGCCAGCAGATGGTTACAAATNCCCAAATTGTGTAGGAGATTCCAGATGGATCCGCGCGCATCTCGGGAAGGTGCGGCCCCGCGTTGAGAGGCGCGGCTCAAACCATGCCACCGCCTCCTTGTCGTCTATTTCTAAATTCGCAGGGTGATATGTTTAAGAGAACGATTTACCGTTTGGAAAACACGTTTCAGCAGTTTATCGAAAAATACAGTTGACTTCTTATACTAAATGCAGGCCCCGGATTGAACCCCACGGGACACCCGCAGGTCGCGTTTCAAGATAAGCTGCTTATTTGAATAAGCACAAATTGCCCCAAAAGCACACCAAGGGTCCGTTTGGGGCAGGTCATAAGTGTGAGCGGCGTTTTCAAAACATCTCCGTACTGTTTGGTTTGCGCGTTTCACCAGCTTATCCGAAACTACGTTTGGATTTTTATACTAAATGCAGGCCGCGGGTCGACCCCTGCGGTCGGCCCGTGGGCCGCTTTTCAGAATAAGCAGTTTATCCTGAAACTCACAAGCTGCCCCAAACGGACCATAAATGTGTAATAGAAGTTATTACATGGAGTATAATATGATTGTATTTTTAATTTTTTCAATATAATTATATTATACTAGATGTCTTTCACATCGAAATAAAATAAAATAATTAAAAATGAATAATTTTGTGAAAATCTATTATATTATAACATTTTTTCACTTGCATATATTAACGAGTTTTGAGTTAATCATAACTGGGTCTCGTATGCTTAATTAAGAAAATTCTGACTTTCAAATTTTCATATATTTTGAATAAACTTTTGATAACTATATGAGTTTAAGAAACTAAGTAGGGTTAAACTTGAGTTAAATAAGGTTAAGAAAAAACATTCTAAGTTAATGATAATCTCCCAAACTCATCTCATTTACACCATTAAAATCACATCTATAATANTGGTTAAGAAAAAAACATTCTAACTTAATGATAATCTCCCAAACTCATCTCATTTACACCATTGAAATCACATCTATAATATACTTGGGGGCTACTCGTGCCAGCTTGACACGAGTAGCCTCCAATTAACAGATCCCATACAATTACCAATTGATAAAAGGATGAGTCCATGTGTAGATGATGAAGCGAACTAACTTTGAACGACAAATGTTTGAGTAGAGATAGATAGGGAGCTAAAGATCAAGCATCAAAGGCCAAGTATCAAGAGCTCAAATGGCAAACCGGCTACCGAGAACGAAAGCTGATGGCCAAATACAAAGTTNAGAACTAACTTTGAATGACAAATATTTGAATAGAGATAGATAGGGAGCTAAAGATCAAGCATCGAAGGCCAAGTATCGAGAGCTCAAATGGCAAATCGGCCACCGAGAACGAAAGCTGATGGCCAAATACAAAGTTCTCTAAAAAGAAAAGCATCTCGATCCTTTATTGCCTCTAGTTGACTTTGAAGAAGAAATCTAAGACACTATCTCAATTTTTATAATGATTGGACGAAAATGATAACTGCATATCTCTAGATATTAATATGTGATAAAGTTTAATATAAATTCAGCCATATATAAAAAGGGAGTGATATTAAGGGCAGTTTGATGTCGCACCATAGTTTTTCCACTTTGGCAAAATTGTGTTTTGACAATGTTCTCAAAAAGCTACAACAAAGAATTATGTTTTCTCATCAAGTCTCGCTATTTACGGTGCCTGCGAGAAAGCCGTGGCCTAACNTATATATAAAAAGGGAGTGATATTAAGGGCAGTTTGATGTCGCACCACAGTTTTTTCACTTTGACAAAATTGTGTTTTGTCAATGTTCTCAAAAATCTACAACAAAGAATTATGTTTTCTCATCAAGTCTCGCTATTTACGGTGCCTGCGAGAAAGCCGTGGCCTAACTTTTTCAAAAGAAAAAAAAAAAAATAGTAACAGTCACCGTAGCTTTACAGTTGTTACTTCAAACAGCTGCAGCTGCCCCAAACAGACCCTAAATGTAAAGGGGCTCCAATCTTTTCCATCTAAAAAGCTCCTTATTATTGCAATCTAACTCCTTTCATAATAATAATAAGATCATCCGGTGGCGATATGATACATATTCGGTGCAAGCTAGCTGGCCAAGTGTTGAGAGATGAATTGCATGACCATGTTTGTTCATCTATATTAATTTCGTCCACCAACCTCTACTATATTATAAAGCCTCAAATTTCTCAAGCAATATGTATATGTTTTNTTTTATTGTTGTTGCAAATGACAGGTTCTCGGCCTCTACAAAAACCTCACATTCATCTGTCATTGGGAAACACATATCGGAGGCTGAAGAAGGTCCTTAGTGGCGCTAACAGGTACGACCCTCATGCAGCCAATCCAAGGAACTCTTCTGTTGCCCCTTCTCCCGGACCAGGTCCCTCGCAGGCACCACCTCCCACTCATGCACCATATTTCACCCAAATTCTTCATCTGATGAGCCAGGTGCCTCGACTCCAACACCTGAGATGGCTGACACCACCGACAGAGTCTATATTGAGTTGGAGGACGACCCATAAGTCAACCTTCTTTTTTAAAGTATAATAATTTCAATTTTTATTCCATTTTATAGTGTACCTAATGTTTCATTTACATGTTTTATCCCTCCAGGCTACATGTAATGCTGATCACGAATATCATTTGATGCAGGTATGATCAGTCGTATCTCTCATGGAAGTAGATCCAGATTATCGCTCGGGATATCTATTTTAGGGAGTTCGAGGCATGATATTTTAATTTGAAATAAAATGATAATTTCTACCTTTTTTATGTTAGTCAAAATTAAGTACTTCTAATTTGCAATGGTCATTTTACTTGTTGTTGGAATATCACTAGCAGATTTGACTGATTTTTAAGGTTTGTGTCGGGCATGGGCTCGAGGATATGTTCACTATAACACATAAGAAGGGGCAGAGGCCTCGTGGGTTGGTGGGGAAGTCTGGGCTAAGTTAAGTTGAGCATGTGCCTCTCCAGAATACCAAAGAAAGAGACAAACAAATCAGCATGACCAAACAATGGAGGGAGCCAGAGGGGTTGCACTCCACATTTGAGGTTCGATCCCCCACACAGAGCACTACTGAAGGCTAGTAATATTTTCTCAAGTTTGAGAAGCTTACATATTTATGTAATTACGTGGCTCGTATATTTATCTGATCATGTATACAGGCCAAGGAGCTTAATAGAGAGCCATCTACAACAGACTTGCATGTCCTTACACATCGGCTCGTAGGGGCACACAGAAGTGGGTACCCAACCACTCTTGGTGTGTCAATGCAAGTTTTAAAAATTTAATTTTCTAATTTATTGAGGGGTTATTAATATGTCAATAAATGTTTAAAATGTCAATTAATGTTTGAATTTTGTTATGCATGAGGAGTACGAGCAGCTTCGAGGGAGAAAAAAGGAGATGACTGGTCAGACCTCACCGTCCGCCAGCAGCATTGGTAGCCAACCTACCACTGCTCAGTTCAATTTTNAGGCTATTAATATGTCAAAAAATGTTTAAAATGTCAATTAATGTTTGAATTTTGTTATGCATGAGGAGTACGAGCAGCTTCGAGGGAGATAAAAGGAGATGACTGGTCAGACCTCACCGTCCGCCAGCAGCATTNGATCACAGAGGCTGGAGTTGTGAGTAGCATGAGTTGTGATGTTATTCGTAAGCAATAGAGGTTGAATTTGGGAGATGCATGATCCATAGACCACATAGGTCGTAGTTGGTCATGCAGGTCATAATAGTGAGTTGCTAGGAGAGAGCGACAAAAATATAAACAATTATTATCGAGTGTGTTGTTACATCATCTTCATGATGCATTATAACACCATCTTCGATGTGTGTTGCTACACTTTATGTGCATTACGGTTTCTTTGAGGCATTATTACAATGGCTTAGGAGAGAGCGACATTATAACGTTGGTCGTTACTTTGTACGATGCTTCGTACTCCGCAGTGTACGTTGTTACTCCGTAAATGGCTTCATTGCAACGAGCAGGGGTGGTCAATAGTGTTTGACGACGTCCTGCGAGCAGTGAGCGGGTGGAGTTCAATGGACATTCGACATGGAACAACGGACTTCACTTTCATCCTCTCTAAGTCTCGGGGCAGACATTCGAATTATTTGGGTCGATTGGCGAATTTATTAATTGCATATTATTGATACTTTTATTTAATTTTAAAATTTGTATTATTACATACTTGAATATTAAAATTTTGAAATGTAATTTCTAACTTGAGAAGTAATTAATGTTAATTTCCATGAAACAAAATAAATAAATAAATAATTTGGGTGATTTGGAGGGCTCCACTCCATTTAAAATGGCAAATGTCGTTCCCAACACAACGGGAAGAAACGATCCCCAACCAAAATTAGAACTCCTCCCCGATTTGAGAAGCAGGCCAGAACCAGAGCAGTAGGGGCCGAAGAATCTCTGAATCAAATCGGAGAAACGGAGCCGCTGCCGCCATGACATTTGCAGCCTTGGGAACGTCCGTTGTTTCTCCGGCGACGGATGCAGAGCTCGGAATCGGACTCGGGCTGCGTCGATCGCGATCAGAGCCGCTGCTGCGGTGCTCTTTCAGAGTTTCGCGGCTCGCGGCAGCTTCGCATGGATTGAAGGCAAGTCGATCGATCGGAGCCTTTCCGTTGGGTATTTCAGGATCGATCCTCCCCAGCTCGATCCGATCGCTGATCTTCGAGCCAGAGGATGTCGGCCTGTTTGATGCGGAGGAAAGCGAGGAGGAAATCGCTGCTGGTTTTCAGGATGAGAATTTGTCGAAGAAGAAAGCGAATTGGGTGCAGAGGATCTGCGAGATTCGGAGTCGATGGAAGGATTTTCGGCAGAGGAATGGGAGGGGAGAAGCAGAGGGGGTGAAGTGGGAGGATGATGATAATGGCTGCGGAGTGAGCTACGAGTCTGAGGAGGAGCAGAAAGAATGGGATCGGGAGGAGTTCTCCGGGTTATTGAACAAAGCATCGTGGACGGAGACTAAGCTCTTCGGGCAGCTCGCTTTCCTCTGCAACATTGCTTATTTCATTCCAGAGATCAAGGTATGCAAATCCTTCCATTCTTTTTCTTCTTCTTCTTCTTCTGTTTTGGTTCTCCTTTTTGATGATTTGGGCGATTTCAATCTGAATCTGGAGCATTCTTGTTTCATAATTATTGAAAAAAAAACGTATTTTTTTTCCGTGAATCAATTTTTATTTAAGAATTTGAGAACTCTTCTGTTTTTTTTTTTAATTTTGCGTATCCTACAAATAGGTTACATGGAGTGTATTGAGAGGATATAATCTCGTTATACCCCATGTAACCTAACTGTGGGTCCGTTTGGGACAACTTGTGCGTTTCAGGATAAGTTGCTTATCTTGAAATGAGGCCCGCGGGCCGGCCGCAGGGGTCGACCCGCGGCCTGCGTTTAGTGTAAAAATCCGAACGCAGTTTCGAATAAGCTGACGAAACATGCGAACCAAATGGTACGGCGGCGTTTTGAAAACGCTGCCCGCACTTATAAGCTGCCCCAAACAGACCTTGTATCTTCTAATAAGTTTTACGCTTCTGTTTTCATATATTTGTAGGCTACAATATGTTACAGGGAGGTAACAGAAGGTATAACACGAATATAACCTCTCAATACTCTCACTGTAACCTATTTGTAGGTTACTGACGATGTAAGCAAAATTTTTCCCTTTTTTTAAGTAATTTTTTGAGGTTCCTTTTTGTTCAATTAAAACCTTTTGTCTAGGTTGCGGTTAGCCGGTTAAGTGGTTAAATGGACACCAACTAATTTAGTACATAGAATTTAAGACTGATTTTATTGCCGGGAAGTTAAGAACACGTTTCCATAATAATATATAGTTTTTAAAGCATCAATACATTCATTTTTGTAGAATTTATAAAGATTTATAAAAATCACATCGTATGTTTTTATTAAAAACAAAAGGTGGCAAGTTGGCAGACACGTTGCCATAATGCCATGCATGTATCTTACGTGGCAGAACACTAGCTATGTCTAAAGTATAATATTGAGCTATTTAAGTATGATGTAAATAAAGATAAGTAATTTATACTATTCTATGAACTAGAAGCATGTACCTAATGTATATAGAAACATAATTTGAACTTTGAGAGCCATCATCTAATGGTACTCTTTATTCTATTGTAGGCAATAGTTCTAGCTGAATGCCAGTGGCTTGATTTGATTGTTGTCTTTATATAATGGAGAAATGATAATTAGGAAGATTTGTGTTTGTATTTTGATATTTTATACATGTCTGTTGCATTCTGTCATGTAGTTGGAGATAGTTGATAAATGGGTGTTGAAGATAGGTCATGATCGTCCTCTTCATAAAACATGAGATCAAATAATCAAACCAGTTCTATTTGAACATCAATAGTTGATAGATCTCAAACATCATTAATACACTTTAAACATTGTAGGTCGGGAAAACTTTAATAGCAAGTTTCATCTGATCACTAGTAGTCGATAGATCTCAAGTATCATTCCGTCACACTTTAAAGAAATCTATGAGGAACGTTGTAGGTTAGGTAAACTTTAATTGACTTGAATTACTTTGCTGTTCTTCTTCTAGGAGAGAGATCGTACAATTGAAAGGTCTTGTGATAGATTTCCATGGCTTACATGTATTTGATTTAGGTGGATGTCAACATTGTTCTATGATTAGTATTTGACAGATGTGATAGAGAGGAGCTGGGTTGCAATACATAGCACTCTATAATTCTATAAAGCCAATATTTCTTCCCACCAATATTCATTTGAATATGCACAAACATCACATACTCGTAGAGTTTTGGAAAGGATATTTAGGACCTTGTTGTTAGAAATTAAGACATTTCATTCGATTATTAGAATACTTAATACAAATTAACATTTAGCGTATATAAATATGTTAATGAAATCATAACGAAGTAATTTTAGGTTCAAATTTATTTTATTGAGAAACTTATTTTAATATTAAGCATATTAAATTTAGCGATCGTTTTCTCAAATGATCACATCAAATTTCTAATTTTATTTTCTGGAGTATTAAGAGTAAAAATATCTTGTCATCAGGTCTGTCTCATCAATTAATTCATATAAAGATCTCGCAAGACATTGTACATGTCATTGGGGCTAAGTGAATAGTTAAAGTTATTGTATCAAAAAATTAATTTGATGGTCATCTAATTGCTTCATTAGTTAGATTTCATTTTCCCCTTAATTGTCATAAATTAGCACAACCTTTTTAATAATTAAGAAAAATGGAGCATTTACATGCATCCAATGCAATTCTTATATATTTATATGTCTAACATCAAAATATATAAGAATGATGTTGTATTTATATAAATCTTCCATGATTGCCCACACAGTCTCAATACTATGCTTCTCTAACGTGTAGGACGATGAATTGAGGAGATACCATGGGCTCCGGCTAGTAACCTCTTCGCTAGACAAGAAGCAGGAGATTGCAATCAAAGCCAGTCTAGATTCCGATTCCACCAGCGCCGCCTGGCCGGAGCGCGCGCCGCCGTCATCAAGCCAGCAGGCAGCCCGCTCGTCCTCCGTCGCATTCGAGATCGCCGCAACGGCGGCGTCCTACATCCATGACAAAGCCAAGAGTCTGCTCTACCGAGGATCACAAGCCACCGGTGAGAATGAGATTGCAGCTGATTNCTGTGATGAAGCCATAATTGAGAATTGTATGAGTCACAGAGGTTGGAGTTGTGAGTAGCATGAGCTGTGATGTTATTCATAAGCAATAGAGGTTGAATTTGGGAGATGCATGATTCATAGACCACATAGGCCGTGGTCGGTCATGTAGGCCATAATAGTGAGTTGCTAGGAGAGAGCGACAAATATAAACAATTATTATCGAGTGTGTTGTTACATCATCTTCATGATGCATTATAACACCATCTTCGATGTGTGTTGCTACACTTTATGTGCATTAAACTTTTTGAGACATTATTACACTATCTTTGAAGTGTGCTATTACACTGTCTTCGGGGCGCGTTGCCTCGTAAGATACTTCGTTGCTTTGCAATGTTGGTTGTTACTTTGTACGATGTTTCGTACTCCGCAGTGTACGTTGTTACTTCGTAAATGACTTCATTGCAACGAGCAGGGGTGGTCAATGGTGTTTGACGACGTCCTGCGAGCAGTGGTCGGTGATGGTCAGCAGAGCGGGTGGCGTTCAATGAACATTCGACATGGAACAATGAATTTTACTTTCTTCCTCTGTAAGTCTCGAGGCCGACATTCCAATTATTTGGGTCGAGTGGCGAATTTATTGATTGAATATTATTGATACTTTTATTTAATTTTAAATTTTTTATTATTACATAATTAAATATTAAAATTTTGAAATGTAATTTCTAACTTGGGAAGTAATTAATGTTAATTTCCATGAAGCAAAATAAATAAATAAATAATTTGGGTGATTTGGAGGGCTCCACTCCATTTAAAATGGCAAATGTCGTTCCCAACACAACGGGAAGAAACGATCCCCAACCAAAATTAGAACTCCTCCCCGATTTCAGAGAAGCAAACCAGAACCAGAGCAGTAGGGGCCGAAGAATCTCTGAATCAAATCGGAGAAACGGGGCCGACGCCATGACATTCGCCGCCTTGGGAACGTCCGTTGTTTCTCCGGCGACGGATGTCGAGCTCGGAATCGGACTCGGGTTGCGTCGATCGCGATCAGAGCCGCTGCTGCGGTGCTCTTTCAGAGTTTCGCGGCTCGCGGCAGCTTCGCATGGATTGAAGGCAAGTCGATCGATCGGAGCCTTTCCGTTGGGTATTTCAGGATCGATCCTCCCCAGCTCGATCCGATCGCTGATCTTCGAGCCAGAGGATGTCGGCCTGTTTGATGCGGAGGAAAGCGAGGAGGAAATCGCTGCTGGTTTTCAGGATGAGAATTTGTCGAAGAAGAAAGCGAATTGGGTGCAGAGGATCTGCGAGATTCGGAGTCGATGGAAGGATTTTCGGCAGAGGAATGGGAGGGGAGAAGCAGAGGGGGTGAAGTGGGAGGATGATGATAATGGCTGCGGAGTGAGCTACGAGTCTGAGGAGGAGCAGAAAGAATGGGATCGGGAGGAGTTCTCCGGGTTATTGAACAAAGCATCGTGGACGGAGACTAAGCTCTTCGGGCAGCTCGCTTTCCTCTGCAACATTGCTTATTTCATTCCAGAGATCAAGGTATGCAAATCCTTCCATTCTTTTTCTTCTTCTTCTTCTTCTGTTTTGGTTCTCGTTTTTGATGATTTGGGCGATTTCAATCTGAATCTGGAGCATTCTTGTTTCATAATTATTAAAAAAAAAACGTATTTTTTTTTCCGTGAATCAATTTTTATTTAAGAATTTGAGAACTCTTCTGTTTTTTTTTTTTTTTTTTTGCTNACGTATTTTTTTTCCGTGAATCAATTTTTATTTAAGAATTTGAGAACTCTTCTGTTTTTTTTTTTAATTTTGCGTATCCTACAAATAGGTTACATGGAGTGTATTGAGAGGATATAATCTCGTTATACCCCATGTAACCTAACTGTGGGTCCGTTTGGGACAACTTGTGCGTTTCAGGATAAGTTGCTTATCTTGAAATGAGGCCCGCGGGCCGGCCGCAGGGGTCGACCCGCGGCCTGCGTTTAGTGTAAAAATCCGAACGCAGTTTCGAATAAGCTGACGAAACATGCGAACCAAATGGTACGGCGGCGTTTTGAAAACGCTGCCCGCACTTATAAGCTGCCCCAAACAGACCTTGTATCTTCTAATAAGTTTTACGCTTCTGTTTTCATATATTTGTAGGCTACAATATGTTACAGGGAGGTAACAGAAGGTATAACACGAATATAACCTCTCAATACTCTCACTGTAACCTATTTGTAGGTTACTGACGATGTAAGCAAAATTTTTCCCTTTTTTTAAGTAATTTTTTGAGGTTCCTTTTTGTTCAATTAAAACCTTTTGTCTAGGTTGCGGTTAGCCGGTTAAGTGGTTAAATGGACACCAACTAATTTAGTACATAGAATTTAAGACTGATTTTATTGCCGGGAAGTTAAGAACACGTTTCCATAATAATATATAGTTTTTAAAGCATCAATACATTCATTTTTGTAGAATTTATAGAGATTTATAAAAATCACATCGTATGTTTTTCTTAAAAACAAAAGGTGGCAAGTTGGCAGACACGTTGCCATAATGCCATGCATGTATCTTACGTGGCAGAACACTAGCTATGTCTAAAGTATAATATTGAGCTATTTAAGTATGATGTAAATAAAGATAAGTAATTTATACTATTCTATGAACTAGAAGCATGTACCTAATGTATATAGAAACATAATTTGAACTTTGAGAGCCATCATCTAATGGTACTCTTTATTCTATTGTAGGCAATAGTTCTAGCTGAATGCCAGTGGCTTGATTTGATTGTTGTCTTTATATAATGGAGAAATGATAATTAGGAAGATTTGTGTTTGTATTTTGATATTTTATACATGTCTGTTGCATTCTGTCATGTAGTTGGAGATAGTTGATAAATGGGTGTTGAAGATAGGTCATGATCGTCCTCTTCATAAAACATGAGATCAAATAATCAAACCAGTTCTATTTGAACATCAATAGTTGATAGATCTCAAACATCATTAATACACTTTAAACATTGTAGGTCGGGAAAACTTTAATAGCAAGTTTCATCTGATCACTAGTAGTCGATAGATCTCAAGTATCATTCCGTCACACTTTAAAGAAATCTATGAGGAACGTTGTAGGTTAGGTAAACTTTAATTGACTTGAATTACTTTGCTGTTCTTCTTCTAGGAGAGAGATCGTACAATTGAAAGGTCTTGTGATAGATTTCCATGGCTTACATGTATTTGATTTAGGTGGATGTCAACATTGTTCTATGATTAGTATTTGACAGATGTGATAGAGAGGAGTTGGGCTGCAATACATAGCACTCTATAATTCTATAAAGCCAATATTTCTTCCCACCAATATTCATTTGAATATGCACAAACATCACATACTCGTAGAGTTTTGGAAATGATATTTAGGACCTTGTTGTTAGAAATTAAGACATTTCATTCGATTATTAGAATACTTAATACAAATTAATATTTAGCGTATATAAATATGTTAATGAAATCATAACGAAGTAATTTTAGGTTCAAATTTATTTATTGAGCAACTTATTTTAATATTAAGCATATTAAATTTAGCGATCCTTTTCTCAAATGATCACATCAAATTTCTAATTTTATTTTCTGGAGTATTAAGAGTAAAAATATCTTGTCATCAGGTCTGTCTCATCAATTAATTCATATAAAGATCTCGCAAGACATTGTACATGTCATTGGGGCTAAGTGAATAGTTAAAGTTATTGTATCAAAAAATCAATTTGATGGTCATCCAATTGCTTCATTAGTTAGATTTCATTTTCCCCTTAATTGTCATAAATTAGCACAACCTTTCTAATAATTAAGAAAAATGGAGCATTTACATGCATCCAATGCAATTCTTACATATTTATATGTCTAACATCTAAATATATAAGAATGATGTTGTATTTATATAAATCTTCCATGATTGCCCACACAGTCTCAATACTATGCTTCTCTAACGTGTAGGACGATGAATTGAGGAGATACCATGGGCTCCGGCTAGTAACCTCTTCGCTAGACAAGAAGCAGGAGATTGCAATCAAAGCCAGTCTAGATTCCGATTCCACCAGCGCCGCCTGGCCGGAGCGCGCGCCGCCGTCATCAAGCCAGCAGGCAGCCCGCTCGTCCTCCGTCGCATTCGAGATCGCCGCAACGGCGGCGTCCTACATCCATGACAAAGCCAAGAGTCTGCTCTACCGAGGATCACAAGCCACCGATGAGAATGAGATTGCAGCTGATTTTCAATCGGGTGGGAAATGCAGGACTTACAAGTCGAAAATGGCGACCTATATGGCGGCATCGTCGGTAACGGCGGTGGTGGCGGCGGAGGAAAAGGCGAGGCTGGAGGCTGCCAGGGAACTACAGTCTCTGCATTCTTCGCCTTGCGAGTGGTTCGTGTGCGACGAGCCCAGCACCTGCACTCGCTGCTTCGTTATCCAGGTTCTTCAAAATTTCCTTTTTTCTATTAGTTTGGCGGTGCTTTTACTGCTCTCTTGATGAAATCGCTAGTCATGTGAAGGTTATAGAAAATAAAAAAAATATTTCATACTCCCCTCATGTTAGTCTTCATTATTCAGGTGTTATTATGGTGATATTCATGTATTATCGTGTTGTGGGAATATTCTTGATATTATAATAACACAATAAAATATCAATACTACTACAATAATACCTGAAAAACGTAGAATAACACGGGATGAATCTTCCACTGTGTTACAGGGTCAAATTACAAGAAATCAAGTTTTTTTTTATCAGCTCCGCGTGGAGGTGATTCATTGGACTTCAAATGTAATAATTTTTCCTCTCGATGGTTCTCCTTTTAGTGCTAGTATATTAAATTTTCGGAGCATACCAACCGAAACTTGCTATTTACAAATTATTCACAATTTTTCATCCATTTTTTATATTCACACTCAAATACCAAAATTTATAAAAAAAAACCCCAATCCTTATTTTTCATTTTTGATCAAATTCTAATTAGTTTGATCGTGGCACGCATTAAATACTTCAATTTGGTAGTTCAAAAAAAAACATCTAAGTGGTCAATTTATAAATATCATTATTTTGGGTGATGTATATATAATTATCCCATAAATTTTTGTGGCATTTACATATAAACCACCAAAAATTGGCTATATATTAATCAACCATCATCTTTCATCCATTTTTCATATTCTCACTTTAAAATAAAAATTCATGATAAAACTCCAACTAATATTTTTTCATTCCGTTCAAATTCTCAATAGTTATATTGTGGCATATGCAAATACATCAGTCTGATGACTCCTCCATAAATATCAAAATTTCCAATGATCTATTTGTTATCATCCCTAAATTTTTTCTTAGCTATAAATTGAACATCATAACAATTATCTATAAAATTTAATCTTAGCAAAAAGTTCAACTTTGAATTATCTTGTATAGTGTGTGTTCAACGTACTCAAATCAGTTGGTTGGACATCTTCTTGTCAGTTGTATGTCCCCTCTGGTATGAGGTTCAATTTCTTCAAGTGTAGAGTGTGGTACTCGAATTCTTAGACCCACGAGTGATAGCCGAAGCTCGCATAATAGCCCCTGGCCATTTCTTTGTTAATATATATACATATCGATCTATATTAAAAGTAGGAACATTTAATTGCATCTAAACATTTGTTTGATGAAATGTCAGGGATCCGATTCTCTGGCCTCGTGGCAAGCNATAAAAAGTAAGAACATTTAATTGCATCTAAACATTTGTTTGATGAAATGTCAGGGATCCGATTCTCTGGCCTCGTGGCAAGCCAATCTCTTCTTCGAGCCAACCAAATTCGAAGTAAGTCCTCAGCCCCCCATCACAACCCCATTTAAAAATAAACCATTGTATATAAATTTTTTTATATATAATATAAGGATGCAGCATATGATTATACAAAAAAATGTGCATACACTCATAATATAACATGAAGCAGGAAACAGAGGCTCTAGTCCACCGAGGAATCTACGAGGCAGCCAAAGGCATCTACCTCAAACTTCTTCCCGACATCGAGTCCCACCTAGTCACCCACGGCCCCAACGCCCGCTTCCGCTTCACCGGCCATTCCCTCGGAGGCAGCCTCTCCCTCCTCATCTCCCTCATGCTCCTCTCCCGCCGCGCCATCCCCCTCCCCTCCCTCCTCCCCATCGTCACCTTCGGCTCCCCCGCCGTCCTCTGCTCCGGCCACCTCGCCCTCCATTCCCTCCGCCTCGACCAAACCCACATCCTCGCCGTCATGATGCACCGCGACATCGTCCCCCGCGCTTTCTCCTGCGACTACCCCAACCACGTCGTCAAACTCCTCGGCCGCCTCAACTCCTCCTTCCGCGCCCACACCTGCCTCAACGCCGACAAGCTGCTCTACTTCCCTCTCGGAAAGCAGTACATCCTGCAGCCGGACGACGAGTTCTCTCCGCCTCACCCCTGGCTTCCGTCCGGGGCTGCGTTATACGTGTTAGACTGCGACGGCGATGGCCGCCGCGGGGCGCTGCGGAGGTTTTTGAACACGCCGCATCCGCTGGAGACGCTGAGCCATCTCAAGGCTTATGGGTCTGATGGAACGATATTGCGAGATCATGATTCGGGGAACTATCTGGTGGCTTTGAACGGGCTTCTGCGGCGGCGTACGAGGGTTCGGTCGAGGAGGCGGCGGTGGAGCCAATGGTGCCCGCCGGAATCGTTGCCCGTTCATGCGTGGGTGAAACATGAGAGCCAGGTAGGGAAGGAGATTGCGTCCGGAGCTTGACATGGGATGGTATGCGGCTATTGTAAATAGGCAATTGGTTCCTCTTGGTTGGGATGATCTTTGTTGTGACTGGTTGGGGTATATGAATTGTAATTTCAATCATGTCATGTGGCTTTTTCATTCTTCTTTGAAAGCACATTCTTATAAACTATATAATATTTTCTTCTAATAATGTATGGAGTGTGAATATATGAAGATGTTAGTATTATTATCCCATCTTTTCATGGAATACATGTTGAAGATGTCCCTTTTTTAGGTGTACAAAAAATATGATATTATGTATCTAAAAGCAATGAAATGGGCAAGGACATAAAATGATTGTTGGGAGATCAGACGATTGACTGACCAAGCAACATGGATCATCTTGGGGAGTCTAACGATCGGGGAGGAAGACGGACGATCGGTGTGCATAACCACCTCACATAAGCGCCATTCCGTCGAGCCGACACCAAACTATTGGCCGTTCCACNAATGTGGCTTTTTCATTCTTCTTTGAAAGCACATTCTTATAAACTATATAATATTTTCTTCTAATAATGTATGGAGTGTGAATATATGAAGATGTTAGTATTATTATCCCATCTTTTCATGGAATACATGTTGAAGATGTCCCTATTTTAGGTGTACGAAAAATATGATATTATGAATCTAAAAGCAATGAAATGGCAAGGACATAAGACGATTGTTGGGAGATCAGACGACTGACTGGCCAAGCAACATAGATCATTCTGGGGAGTCTAATGATCGGAGGAGGAAGATGAGCGGAGTGCATAACCATCTCAAATAAGCATCATTCCGTCGGCCCGACACTGAACTATTGGTTGTTCCGCAATCCAAAAGGTTTGAAGGTTCATGCAGAGATCTACACCGTCGATTACCGCAAAGATGTATTTCTGTGGCCCCGTTTTTAACTTTTTTTTTTTTTTGATGGACAGTAGATATCAGTGATCGGCGGTGTAGATCAGACACCGCATGCATTTCTGCTTGCGCTGTCCGTATTGAATAATTTTTCATCAAGGTGGAGGGTGGAGTCGGGCTCACGCCATAAGCTTGATTAATATTATGGAGTTCAAACTCGAGCTAAGGCTGTATTAGAAAAAGAGAAAAATAATATTAATTAAAGGTGAATTAGAATAAGATGATAATAAAATGAGTAATTAGTAGAGAAATAATAAAAATCCACTTTATAAAAATATACATAATATTATTTTTAAAATATTTTTAATACTTTAAAGATAAAATCTTAAATTTAATATATTTTAAGCATGTGTTATATCAATATTTTCTTAAATGAGTCGGCTCACGAGCTAACGAGTCGAGTCGGGGCTAGCTTCAGCTTGACTTGTTAACTCATCAAGCTTAGTTCAAGGGCCACTTATCGATCTAAACTCGGGCTAACTCACAAGTCGGCTTGACTTACTTATACCCTGGTTGAATTTATTGTGATTTTCATTATGTATATGTGATTTTTATGTAGAATAAAATCTTTCATTATGTATATGTGATTTTTTTGCGAGAAAATCCCAGAATCTGGATGGAAACCGAATGCAGAGGAGCTCCAAGAATCCANCAAGCTCGGGCTAACTCACAAGTCGACTTGACTTAGTTACACCCCTGCTTGAATTTATTGTTCTATAATAATCTGATAAATAAGGTTTTTAGTAGAATAAAATCTTTCATTATGTATATGTGATTTTGTGGCGAGAAAATCCCAGAATCTGGATGGAAACCGAATGCAGAGGAGCTCCAAGAATCCAAAGTAGTCCATGCCCNGCTTGGGCTAACTCACAAATCGGCTTGACTTACTTACACCCCTACTTGAATTTATTATTCTATAATAATCTGATAAATAAGGTTTTTAGTAGAATAAAATCTTTCATTATCATAATATGTGATTTTTTTGCGAGAAAATCCCAGAATCTGGATGGAAACCGAATGCAGAGGAGCTCCAAGAATCCAAAGTAGTCCATGCCCTAATTTTAATCCTTCATTTCAATCGATCTTCCTTTCATGGCATTCGTTGCTATCTCGAGATGTAATATAGAGCGAGATGATTCAGAAAGAAAGAGGAAAGGGATCGAGCAAGCGACGAAGGTGTAGTCGGCTGCGGGCTCCTCGAATCTAAGAGGTAATGGATGCCCTAAATTTCCCACTTTATTTTCTTGCATTTCTATGGCAATGTCACTTACTGTAAGCCTGAGATGAAAGATTGTGGGAATGTGTTTCAGTAGGAATGTATCTCGGGTCCTTTTGAGGTTGAATTTAGTTGTTGGAAGATTTACATACATACCACTCAGTTCTTACTTGTTTTACATGCTAACACCTAATCTTCAATTTTTATATCCATGCTATCTTATCTATCCATGAAATTGTGTATTTCACATTTTTAAAAGTTAATCAAATTGAGGTTGTTTTGGTACATTTTAGAAGTATAGTTAAGTTTAAATTCAAGTTAATGAAATTATTAGAGTAAGGAGATATATTCCCTTAAGCTGTAATAAAATCGTTAGAGGAATGATACTAGGCGAGGTCTTAACACTTCTGAGCTAAAAATTTACACTACCATGTATATTCATTCATTTCATTTTACCTTCAAATAAAATCGTCGGGCTTTCTCTGGACAGAGGAGTTGCGGCAGAAGGAAGATAGAAAGAAAGAAAGAAGAATAAGTTTGTCCTTGGTGGCTCGTGACAGAAGAGAAATTGAGTTATTTCTCTTATAAGTTTATCTACTTCGGTGTATCTCGGTGTAGAGAGAGAAGAAGAGAGAGCAAGGAAGTGAGATATACTTTTTGTAAGTAGAGACAATTGACTGGTGTATATTCCTAAGTAGTAAAATCCTCTGCAACTCCGTGGACGTAGTCAATTTGCCGAACCACGTAAATTTGTGTGTTCCGCTGTATTACTGTTTTATGGTATGAATTTTCTAGTTCTATTTTTCGCTTCATCGTCAATCGTTCTATTTTATTCTATATACTACAATAGGAACAACCAATCATACCCCATTGAATTGATTTAAAAGCCATGTCTTAATAGCCTCCATGCAATATAAGATAAGATAGTTTATTTTATTTTAGAATACCTTGTCTTACAACCATAACATTAAAACATAATTAGATTGACCATGAGGGTATTTTATGTTAAAATACTCAAATGCAATATTTCATTTAATTATTTTCTTATATAAGTCAGAATTTAATCTATATAAGTATCAAAATCCTATCTTCACAAATATGCATATGTGCAGCAGTTAATATTTTTTTTTTTAATCTAAAAAGGTCACTTTTCTCATAAATTTATCTTTGTCAAAACAACTCTATTTATTTATTTCACAATTAGGACCTATTTCCCCATATTCAAGCATGAACTCTTCCTTCATAATTGGTGAGTCTATTGCTGAAGTTTCCATGAAGTTAATTTCAGCAAGTTCAGGATCTCTTTTGCTGTTCATTGCACATGGAGGCCATGGAGTTAGTGATGTGCATGAAGAAGAGAGGCTTCCCACATTACCAAACTCCATATTTTTATATTTTTAGAAGCCCAAAACAGTTCACTCTCAAGTTTATTTTCCATTAAAAAGGAAAGGAGAATGAAGTTTTTCTTGCCTTGATTCTCTGTGTATGAGGTTTCAATCTTTAATTTATGATGTTTATGAAAATATTAACGTCATGGTCAATTGTTGTGCTGAGTGATAAGTCTCTGTTGTGGTTCATAAAGCCAGGAGCTTAATTCCTTTGTCTGCTATAGCCAACTATAGCATATGTGACTTCCATGGTAGGTGATGAAAAAGACTGTTGTGTTCTCATCAGATCCTTATGCTTGCTTCATTGCTGAGCAGCCTCACTTTTTTTGGTGAGTACAACGGTAATAGGCTATGTAAAATTGTTTGAGCGCAGCTTTAATTAGCTTTCCTGGTTGAGCTTTTTTGCTAGATCATGAACTTGAGTTTGCCATCTATCTTCTTCAAGTCGTTAGTGTCTAATGTTTATTGGATCCACAGCAACTTGAAAGAAATGAAGTTAATCTTCCCTTTTTACAGGTATTATTTTGGAGTTAAAAGAGGATGGGAGGGAAAGAAAGAACACAAGGTTGTTGGGAAAGTGGTGTGCCACTAAACAGGGGATGTGATTCTCATAAAATTTTGAAAGATTTACATACATACCGCTCAATTCCTATCTATTCACATTGCTAACACCTATACTTCAATTTTTATGTATATGCCGCCTTATCTATGCGTTAAAAGGTGTTTTTCAAGGAGAAAGTAATGCTTTGCCTTTTTTTCTCTTGTGACTAAGACTAATTCGTAAACTAAACAAATAGATAGCTAAAATGAAAATGTTATGTTGTACCTTTGCATTGTACTAAGTTTAAAATTATAATTTAATTGATTATGTCGCATGAATATTACTTCTTGACAATCAGATTTTGTCATATTAGGATTGCTTGGAGGATTGGTCATCTGAAAACAAGCTTAATGACACAAGCCAAAGAAGACTCAAATGAGGACCTCAAGGCTCAAGCTCCAAAGGTAAATTGGTCTAACTTATTTAAATTTGATTTATTAAATTGACTTCAAATATTATAACACTTTTGTTTAAAGTCCAAAATCTTTTAGAGTAATTATATATCCATAAACAATTTTATAATTAAATTGACTTAACCTATTGTATCATTTAATTGCAGACTACTAAACCTAAAGTTATGTATCATAAAATTTTAAATAAATTTTCAATTTAAGACTTATTTCATGTTGAAATTAAAGATATATTTAAAATCATGAATTTTAAAAGATGTATACAATTAGTCTTAAGCATTCTAAGAAAACAAAACTGATATATTTTAAAAGATTAATTGTTAAAAGCATGATTAAATTATATATATATATATATATATACATAATTAATTAATTAATTAATTAATTAATCAATTAATTTAAAAAATTATATAGTAGCTTGTTAAGTAGTTTTATTTGGAATTCAAATTCAAGCAATCATGAAGGTTAAGAGGTGTTTCATGAGGCTTGCTTGGTCGGTTTGACACATGATCCTACGTATGAGTTAAACAGATTCAACTCAAGATCTCAAGCGCCAAGGGTAAACTTATCTAATTTTTTTTAATAAATTAGTTTAATTATTTTTGTTTGAGTTTAATTTACCAAATTGATCCAAGGGTGACAAAAACATAGTTGAATTATTGCAACAATATTAAAATTTGCCACAAAAAATATAAATATTTTAGGTAGTTATGTTTATATGTGATTTAAGAAATATGTTGCAAAATATTTAAAATCAAATTAGAGGCAATTATACTTCATTTTGTGGCAAATGGTATCAAATTCCATAAGATTTTAATGAACTAGAGGATCAACTTTATGATTTTTTTATCATACATATAATTTATGATCATATACACAATCTATAATGTCATAGATGTTGGGAACTAGCCTTCAATTATTCATTATCTAACTACTATAGAGGAGATTAAGTGCCTCTTTTGAGTCAAAAAATAACTTTTTGAGACATAAATATACTAGGAATAAATTATGTGTTCTATTTTTCGATCCTCTGGATGAACGAATAATGTGATCTAGTGAGAGGAGGGCGCAAGAGAGGTCCCGTGAGAATTGAGATCCTCTGAATCTAGACTCTCTAACCTCTACAGCCCCTACCCTCCTCTTTTATACATGTTCAAGAAATATTATAAGTCAAAATATACGAAATATGTCCACGGTATTTTGTTGAAAAGATCGCAATGTGTGTCAAACGACTCATAAATAAGGACACGAAATATGCCAATCCTTGATGTCGGTATTGATATTTGTATTCTTATAGTTACGAGAATCGCTGATAAGACAAGCTATGCAGTTGAGCTTGATTGGTCAGCTCGTCAGGTGGAATGGGCAGACCAGTTTTACAGGTCAACTCGGCGCTTAAGCAGGGCAATTTCCGCGTAGATGGAACCCCTGCAGACCCATGAGGCATGTTTTATATGTGCTTTAGCCTAGGAAAGCCGATTTCTTGTGTACATTTATGTAGTTATTACCTTATATCCTTCACTTTCAAAGGCAACCAATGGATTAATGACTAAAGCATTATTATTATAAACCATTTTGGATGGAGTTTGTGAGAGAAATTTTTTTTAAAGATAAGTGTTTATCCAAAGCTCATAAGAATTTTGTCTTGTTGGTCATTCTCTTGTAATGTCTAGGTCATCTTATAAACTATTTTTAACCATTTGTTTTGGATCTTATTTTTAGTTGCCTCTAATATTTGAAAGAACTTTGGTTTATGCAAATTTTCACATGTTAATGGAATAGGTAACCTAGCCCATAATTATTGGTTGATTGAGTTGTGATTACTCACAAGACGAGTTTTTTAAGCTGTGAAGGATTCTCTACTAACTCAAAGCACAAAGGTATTGGATTTGTGATTGTAAGATGAAGTAGTCGGAATCCTAAGTGGATCGAGGCTTAGATGTATTTGTTGATTAGCTGGTTAGGATTAGAACTACATAAACCATCTTTTCCCACCACAAGCAAGCTAGCTTTTCTCTTATGGTTTTAGAAAATAGACGTGTATTCATGATGTTTAACAATGTATCACCTAAAGTGTTTTATTGGCTTGTTGAAGTAAACACCATGAAAGTTGATGACTTTAGGAGATCAAACATGCAATATCTATTATCGAAAGGTCAGGGTCTTGAAGAAGTACGCTAAGAGGTAGATCATAAAAAAATATTGATGTTTCATGATACAGATGTGTATGGAAAGGGCATGGTTCAATATATAGTTGGTTCATTAGGTAAATGA
>JXCR01133137.1:0-51014 GCA_002079205.1 Phalaenopsis hybrid cultivar
CTTCTGAAATTTTATGCCCTAATACAATTCCTCCTGCAACCATAAATTGACATTTCTCCCAAATTAGAAAATTAGTTCTTTCGCATAACTCTAAAACTTTTTCAAGATAATTTAGCATGCGTCAAATGGTGTTCTAAATTCAGAGAAATCATCCATAAATACTTTCAATCCATCATTAATTAACTTACTATATATGGACATCATACATCTCTGGAATGTTGTAGGTGCATTACATAATCTGAAAGGCATTCTTCCGAAAAGCAAAAGTTCCAAAAGGACTAGCAAATGTTGTCTTTTCTTGATCCTCAGGAGCAATATCATCATACATCTCTGGAATGTTGCAGGTGCATTACATAATCTGAAAGGCATTCTTCGAAAAGTCGAAAGGACTAGTAAATGTTGTCTTTTCTTGATCCTCATGAGCAATAGGAATTTTATGGTAAAACTTGTAAAAGTTGTCTTTTCTTGATCCTCAGGAGTAATAGTAATTTGATGGTAACTAGATATCCATCTAAAAATAAAAAAAATTTTACAAGTCTATCTACTATTTGATCTAAAAAGGGTAAAGAGAAGTGATCTTTCCTGGTGGCAGTGTTTAATTTTNTTAACAGTCTTTGCTCTTGCAAATCATTTAATTATAAAGATATAATAACTGGTAATGTAGATGAGTCTCCCAAAATTACATACTTCAAGTGGCTAGGCAATATTTCAACTCAAGTTTATGTGGTTTTATAATTGACGGAAATAGATTCTTATAAGCATTTTTCGTAATAACCAACATCTTAAATCTTTCCTAAACATAACATTTTCTAATTTGTCCAAAATAACTTCATTACTCTCTTCAAATTGTTCTTTCTCTTCAAAAATCCAAAATAACTTCATCACTATCTTTAAATTGTTCTTTCTCTTCAAAATGTTCTTTAAAATGTTTTTTCAATAGATGAAGAATAATTTCATCACTCTCTTCAAATTTTTCTTTCTCTTCAAAATGTTCTTTAAAATGTTCTTTCAATAGATGTTCACTATCTTCAAATTATTCTTTCTCTTCAAAATGTTCTTTAAAATGTTCCTTCAATAGATGTTCACTAATTTCCATGCAAAACATTCATTCTCTTTCAATAGTAGGGTATTTTCATAGATTTCGCAATGTTAAAAGTCACTTCTTGATCATTAACTCTCATAGTTAATTCTCCTTTTTGAACATCTATCATAGCTTTTCTAGTAGCTAAAAATGGTCTCCCTAAATTGATAGGTATTTCCTTATCTTGCTCCATATCTAAAACAATGAAATCCTTAGGAAAGATAAATTTATCCACTTTTACTAACACATCTTCTATAACTCCCTTAGGATACGTAACTGAACGATCAGCTAACTGTAGAGTTACAGAAGTAGGAGAGACTTCTCCTAATCCTAATCTTTTGAAAATTGATAGAGGCATAAGATTAATGCTGGCTCCCTCTAATCTTTTAAAAATTGATAGAGGCATAAGATTAATGCTGGCTCCCAAATCACATAAAGCTCTTCCAGTTCACCAATAGCACATGGTATAATGAAACTGTCAGGATCATTTAGTTTTTCAGGAAGCTTTTTCTGAATAATTGTACTACACTCTTCACTAAGTGCAACAGTTTCGTTATCCGTAAATTTCCTTTACTTGTTCAGAATATCTTTCATAAATTTCATATAATTGTGCATTTTCTCTAAAGCTTCTATGAAGAGAATATTTACCGTTAGCATCTTAAGAATTTCTAAAAATTTGGAAAATTGTTTATTCTGTTTGTGTTGCTTCAATCTTTGAGTTTACTGTTAACTTCTTAAGAATTTCTAAAAATTTAGAAAATTATTTATTTTGTTTGTGTTGCTTCAATCTTTGAGGAAACGGTGGTGGAGGTTTCTCCACAGTAAATTTATTTTGTTTGTGTTGCTTCAATCTTTGAGGAAACGATGGTGGAGGTTTCTCCACAGTAATTTTCATGGTGTGTTTATTCTCTTTATTTTACTTCAATCTTTGAGGAAACGGTGGTGGAGGTTTTTCCACAATAATTTTCATTGGTGTAAAAGGATACTCTAAATCTGGGTACTCATGATCCTTTTTTTTCCGGTATCCACTTTCTCTTTTTCAGTTTCTGTTTCTTATTGCACCCTTGTTTCCAATTCTTTTCCACTTCGTAATTGTATCGCTTTGATTTGTTCTTTTCCTTGATCTTTAGGATTTGGTTCCACAGTACTAGGAAAAGTTCTTAATGTTCGGTTACTAAGCACAGTAGCGATATATCCCAATTGGTTTTCAATATTCTTACTAGCAATTCATTGATTTTGTAATTGATTTCTTTGAATTTGTAATTGATTTCCTTGATTCTGCAATTGTTGACCCATGTTCAATATCAACTCTTCCATAGACAACTTCTTCTCCTTAATTTGAGTGTTACTGTTAAATCCTGGAGGATAAGAAGGTCTATAGTTAACATTTCCTTGGTTGGATGAATTTCCTAATGGGTTCACTGGGTTGTTTCCCCATTGTTGATTTGTAGAGGAATTGTTATTCCAATTAAAATTTGGATGATTCTTCCAACCTGGGTTGAATAAGGGTTGTTGGGTCTATTAATAGCTTTTAAAGTCTCATATGAAGGTTGAACATCCACAAATTGTCCTGATGAATTCTCTTCCATAATAGGAGGTGTTGGAGAATAATTCATCCCATAATGATCTAATTTCTTTGATATTACAGCAATCTGTGAAGCTAACATAGATATTGCATCAGAATCTTGGATACTAGCTACTCTTTTAGGATTTACCCATTTAGAGGGCCAGTGAAAATTGTTGGTAGCCATTTCTTCTATTAATGAATAAGCCACTTCAAATGGTTTTGACAATAAAGAACCACCAGCCGTAGCATCTATAATCGATCTATGAGATCCCTCTAATCCATTATAAAAAGTTTGAATTATCAACCAATCTGGTAACGAATGATGAGGACACTTACTAAGAAGATCTTTAAATCTCTCCCAAGCTTCATATATTGACTCTCCATCAATTTGACAGAATGATGTTATGTCATTTCTAAGTTTAGCAGTTTCGGATGGAGGGAAATATTTGGATAGAAATTTCTGTGAAAGTTGGATCTTTAAATCTCTCCCAAGCTTCATATATTGACTCTCCATCAATCTGACAGAACGATGTTGTCATTTATAAGTTTAGCAGTTTTGGATGGAGGGAAATATTTGGATAGAACTTTCTGTGAAAGTTCTCCCCAGCTTTGGATGGAGGGAAATATTTGGATAGAAATTTCTGTGAAAGTTCTCCCCAAGTTCTAATACCTTGGATGGAGGGAAATATTTGGATAGAAATTTTTGTGACAGTTCTCTCCAAGTTCTAATAGTTATATATTGACTCTCCATCAATCTGACAGAATGATGTTATGTCATTTCTAAGTTTAGCAGTTTTGGATGGAGGGAAATATTTGGACTGACAGAACGATGTTATGTCATTTCTAAGTTTAGCAGTTTTGGATGAAGGGAAATATTTGGATAGAAATTTGTTCTCCCCAAATTCTAATAGATCCAGCTGCTAACGAATTTAACCACATCTTAGCCTTATCCCTAAGTGAAAAAATGAAAGTTCTCCCGAAGTTCTAATAGATCCTGGTGCTAACAAATTTAACCACATCTTAGCCTTTAAAGTTCTCCCCAAGTTCTAATAGATCCTGGTGCTAACAAATTTAACCACATCTTAGCCTTATCTCCTCTGTAAAAAAGGAAAAAATCTAAGTCTAACAACATCGTTTGAGACTCTGTCATATTTAAAAGTAGCACACAGTTCTAAAAAAACTAGCAAGGTGTGATTCGGATCTTCATTTGGTGTACCTCCGAATTGATTGTTTTGTACCATTTGGATAATAGCAGGAGATCTTCATTTGGTGTACCTCCGAATTGATTGTTTTGTACCATTTGGATAATAGCAGGTTTAACAAATGAATTAGTGGCTACATCAGGATTTTGGATAGATAAGTGAATTTCATCTGCTGTAGGATTTGCATAGTCTCTTAGGGGTCTAGTAGCAGCTACATCAGGGTTTTGAATAGATAAGTGAATTTCATATGTTATAGGATTTGCATAATCTCGTAGGGGTCTAGGTTGGTGTTCATTCTCTATTCCTTGATTGTTCATGTTGTTTTCCATTGTATCAAAATTTCTAGGTTCTCTTCTTAATCTTTTAATCCTTCTAACAGTGCATTCTAAATCCAAATCGTAGGGTATAAGATTTTCAGGTCTAAATTTACACATACAATTTGAAATCAGTACACAGTAAAATATTTAATTATATATAAAAATAAGTTGTAATTCAAGTAAAAATTTTCTAATAATCCTAATTTGTCTGTTACTCTAATTGTAATTTTACTCACTCACTCAATCACTCCCCGGCAACGACGCCAAAAACTTGGTCGGTGACTTTATATATGCTTACAAATTTAAGATCAATATGGACGTAATAAATATTCAATAATTGTAAAGTCACACTTATCAACGCAAGTATATGTAAGCTCAAGTAATATAGGGCTCTAATGGAGTCCTAGATATCGATCCCACAGGAAGTGGTTTAGAAATCAAGTAATATAGGGCTCTAATGGAGTCCTAGATATCGATCCCACAGGGAGTAATATTAGAATTATGTATAAAATATTCAATAATTGTAAAGTCACACTTATCAACGCAAGTATATGTATCGCTCAAAATATAAGATAAATATGGACGAAATAAATATTCAATAATTGTAAAGTCACACTTATCAACGCAAGTATACGTATCGCTCAAGTAGATTAAATATTCAATAATTGTAAAGTCACACTTATCAACGCAAGTATATGTATCGCTCAAGTAATGGATTCGATAAAGATGGATGTATAAAATATTCAATAATTGTAAAGTTACACTTATCAACGCAAGTATACGTATCGCTCAAGTAATATAAGACTCTAATGGAGTCCTAGATATCGATCCCACAGGGGGTGGTTTAGAACTATGAACTAAGATTTTAGAAAAGTAATATTTTAATCGCAACAACGAAGTTCAATTTACTTATCTGTCACTAATAGGAAGTTGAAATAAATATGTAATTTTAATTACTATTAACTTACTAATGATACTAATGAAGGTTTAAATGTGATATTCAATAAATATGTAATTTTAATAACTATTTATTTGCACCCAACTCCATGGATGAAATACTCTCCCATGAAATCAAATGTGACTCTCCCCATGTTGTAGAAATCATAGCTCTTTCAGAACATATGTTTCTCAACACTTTTTAACATTTCAATTGGCCAAATGAAAAAGTAAATGAAGATCTGGATTCAAATCATCACCAAATATTGATATTTAAATTTGTATAAAACAAAATCAATTCTTAACAAAACCATATCTCAAAGTAGAGAGAAGGATAAAGAAAACTACTTAGAATTCATGAGAAGGATACGACATAACACGTAACTCATTATCAAAAAGAAGTTTACAAACTAAAAGAAATAAAAGACACAACTTATCTCACAATGCTTTCCAAGCAAATCACTAAAAGTTCTTTTCAAGCCTTTCTCTCTTTACAAGCACTCTCAATTCTCTCCTAGAAATGTAATGAAGAAGAAATCTGCCACTCTCCCTCTCTTCTTACAATACTTGAAGAAAATCTCCAAGCCCTTAACTTTCTCTCTTTCTCTCTTGTCTTCTTCTTCTCCACGCCACACACACACACACACACCCCCAAAACTCCTCTTCAAAAAACTCCTTCAAGCCCTAGACTTCCCTTTCTTTTATAAAAGGCTGCATTCATCCTAAAAGAATTCAAATTTCTCTCCAAAATTTTATCCAAAAGTCAACTCTTTTGAATTCAAAAGACATGTTCATTGATCCAAGAGACATAATCCTCATAAAAAAAACCATCCAAAGTGTCTAGATGCATTGAAACACAGGTGTTTAGAACAAGTGTCCCTTTGAAAATTTGTGTAAAATTTGTCTCAAACCACCTTAATCCACCAAAAGTGGTCTCAAGCGCATCATGCACCAGTTCTCTGGATTTTGGCGCATCATTAGCCACTCTGCAGCAATTCCACCATGTTGCTTCGTTTGGCTCCGTTTCAGCTCTGTTTCGCCCCGTTTCAGTTGTGTTTCTCTCCTTACAGATATACCTACAAAATAAGCAAGAAAATAACCTTTCTTTAAAGTGTAATTTCATTCAAAAATATGTGATAAGTGTAAAGTATATTAAGTATAGAAAGACATATCAAAATGTACTAAGTCAGAATTTTCTTTCTTGCTCTTTTTTTACTCCAAATTGCAACATTTTTGCTTCATTTTCTTCAAAAGTTCATTTCTTGTACATGAAACCAAAAATATTCAAAATACCTTTCTTTAAAGTGTAATATCATTAAAAAGCATTAAAATTAAGTATAAAATATATATGAAAATATAGGTAATTTTTAGGCGTGTCACTCACCACTATGGTCTACATTACCTACTACAACCTATGTAGTCCAAAATTCATGCATCTCCCAACTCAAGCTTTTTACAACTTACAAACATTATCGCAACTCACCACTATGCCCTACATGATCAATTATGGCTAATTTGTTCTAAAGCTCATGCAGCTCTCAACTCTGGCCTCTGCAATCTAAATATGTTTTAACATCTGACCGCTACGACTTATGTGGTCAACAGCTCATTCAGCTCCAAACTACAGTCTCTGTCACCTATAGAAATTATCACATCTCACATTGTGTCCTATATGACCACTTATGGCATACATGTTCCACATCTTATGTAGCTTCCAACTTCAGCTTCTGCAGCCTATGAGCATTATCACAGCTCACCACTATGGTTTATGTGACCAACTATGACCTAAGTGGTCACAACTCATGTAACTCTTGACTCCAGCTTCTACGACCTAGAAAGATTATTGCAGCTCATAGCTATTATGACCTACGTGACTAACTAAGGATTAAGTGGATCACAACTCATGCAGCTCCCAATTCCATCATCTAAACCTTTTAGGCATTATCTCAAATCATCATCATGCCTACATGACCAACTATGGTTTATGTGATCAACATTTCAAGAAACTCTGGTCTCTACATCCTACGAATGCTATCATAGATCATGACTATAGGCTGCATGACCAAATCATGCAGCTCTCAACTCTTGCCACTGCAACATACATGATCAACTACAACCTATGTAGTCCACACCTCATATAACTCCCAACTCCAACCTATATGGTCCTGGGGGATTTCCACATCTCACAATTATGACCTACATTACCAACTATGGCCAACATGATCCACAACTTATTCACTTCCAAGTTCGGTCTCTGTGGTCTACGTACATTATTGAAACTCACTACAATGACTTATGTGACCAACTACGACCCACGAGACACACAACTCATGTAGCTCTCTATTACGATCTCTACGGTCAACTAAAGTTCCTAAAGCAACCGTCCACACCCCCACATGATAGACTACTGTCATTACTTTCAATTACAACCTCTATGATGTTCTGGCATTACAATTAACATGTATAATATTCACAGAGGACTGCAACCTGATACGAACTTAGTGCTACGCACTAATTCAAGTCAAGTCTTTGACAATGACACCAAAAACTTAAGCTGACCCGCTTTTATGCAAATATTTATACTACAAACGTTGCCAAAAACTTGGCCCCAAATTATATTTAGAGACTATTATGACTAAATAAAATGATTTAGAAAAGAAATAATAAGCATTTTGATATTGATTCTCTTTAGAGATGTCAATGCGATTAAGTGATTATATGTTTAATTTCTTTGATTATAATTATTAACTTGCAACACAGCCAAAAATTAATCCCAAGCAAAAGCTTGTTAAATTTCTAATTTCAAATCAAATAAGAATACAATTATAATATTTAATACGGACTACTATGCGAGCATACATATCGTTATCAAGTTATATTAGACTTTTTGATTAAGCCCTGAATATCGAACCCACATGAGAAATATATTATGCACTTTATAAAATAGGAGAAATTAGATAGAAAAATTATATTTAGAAAAACATTCTTACTTAAACTTTAGATAATAAAATAGAAATGAAAGTTCAATTCTTTTTATAATTTTTTATAATTAAATATAGAGTAAGAAACAAACTAACTTAACTAAATAAGTGCAAGATGAAGGCAATATAAAGAAAATATCTTTTTCTTTGTCATGAATCAGTAATAAGTATAAGAATTTTATTGTAAAAATATTCTAAATGTGTTGTGCCAAATAGAAGTAATAATATTTTTATTCTTACTAGAGATGTTATAAAGAGCATTGACTAATCTATAGTTTGAATAATATTGAAGACGGGTTAGGTAAGGAGGATAGTAGCTCTCACTCTATAGTTCCCTCTTCTCCCTCCACCTGGAGGCTAACATCTCGTATCAAAACTTAAAATTATAAATCAAATTGGGGGCTTTAGCCTGTCACTCTTAAGTATTCTAATCCTACACCCTTTAAAGTTTATTTCCGTATTTATTTGCACTCAACCCCATGAACTACATTCTCATCCAAGAAATCAAGTATCATTCATACCATTTGTTGACTAAGATAATACCATCTCGAATGTTGCATGTTCTCACAATAAGTATTAACATCTTAATTGATCAAATGAAGAAGTAAATGAAGTACAAGGTTTAAAATCATCACAACTTCTTATAAAATTAAAGTCTAATACTTCACACAACTTCTCTTCACTACTTAATCACTTATCATTTTAAGGAAAAAGATAAAAGAAAACTACTTAGAATTCATAGAGAAAATAGAACCACACTTGAGTATTAACGTAGAAATCCTCCACACAAACAAGAAGTCTAAATTAAAACCAAATGTAGTCACAAAGTTAAACACTTATCTCAAATCCTCTCCACCAAATTTCTTGAAGTTCCTTTGAATCTGCTCCTTCACTCACAATACAAACTACACTCAAAATAAAAAGAAAAAGTGGTTGGCGGCTACGATGATGGGCGATGACGGTAGTGCTTACTCTGGATGGATGGATGATGATTGGCTCCATCTTCCCTGGATGATCCAAGTCTTCTTTTATAAAAATCCAAAAGGTGTCTTGGTGTCTCTTCAAATTTTGTCCCCATTCAATGAATATTTTACAAGTTGTCTCCTTTCAAAAGCTAATTGAATGAATTTTCATGTCCATTAAATATTTCACACATTTCACAAAGGTTTCTTCATACACCTATTCAAAAATTCATCTAAATTCATTGAATCATCAAATAACTACTTCTGGTGCTTAAGCATGGGGTGCTTGACACTTAAATACGACTATCTCTGTTTAACTGGTGCTTAAGCGCCATCCTTAGGTGCTTAGGTCCCTCAGTTCATTTTTGTGCCTTCTTCATTTATGCTCCATATTTCTTCCTTTTTCACTACTTTTACCATTTTTGTTCATTTGATTGTACCTGAAAGAAAAACACACAAATACCTTTCATTAAAGCGTAATATCTTGAAAATAAGTATAGAAGTGTGTACATAAAAACTATATATTTTAGGTGAATCAAAATCCCCCAAACTTAAAATGTTATTTATCCTTAAGTGACACTTCAATCCTTTAAAAACTAAATAAGTAGACTATATATATGAGTTTCTTTAGGAGTTTCTAAAATTTTTATGTAGAAATATAGTAGTATGATACACCAAAATCATATATTATTTTAAGTATACATTTTATGCTTATTTTTGGTGATATTGCACTTTAAAGAAGGGTATTTTCATATTTTTTAACTAGGTATATCAATTATAGGAATTTGGAGCAAAAGAAGCAAAAAAAAAGAAATGTATAGCAAAAACAACAAATTTTAGGAATTTTAGCGCTTGATGTGCCAGATTGGTGCCAAAAGCATCATTTTACAAAGAATTATAGCCAGAAGAGTCAAATTTGGTGCCTGAAGTACCAAAACCTAGAATAGCATGGTCTTAAGCAAGTTGGCACCTGATGCGCCAGAACCAGCGCCATATGCGCCATAGATGACTTTTTGAGGATTAAGGCGGTTCAGGACTAATTTTGCACGAATTTTGAAAGGAACATTTTTTTTAAACACCCCTTGGAGGGATTCAATGTATCTAGATACTTTAGAAGGTTCTTTTATGAAGGGAGATGTCTCTTGGGTCAATGGTCATATCTTTTTAATTCAAAAAGGTTGACTTTTGGATAGAATTTTGGAGGGAATTTTGAATTCTTTTTGGAGGGAGACAACCTTTAATAAAAGAGAGGTTTTGGAGTGTATGTGAGTGTGGCGTGTAAGGGGCGGCAAGAGAGTTTGAGAGAGAGAGAAAGTGAAGGGCTTGTAGACTTTCTTTAAGGATTGTAAGAGGGGAGAGAAGGTGAGAGATTTCTTCTTCATTACACTTTTAAGAGAGAATTGAGAGTGCTTGTAAAGAGAAAAAGGCTTGAAGAGAACTTATAGAGATTTTTTTCGGAAGGATTGTGAGATAAGTTGTCATTTATTTCTTTTGTTTTGTAAATTTATTTATATATATGAAATCAGTATTTTGCCGTATCCTTCTCATGAATTTTGAGTAGTCTTCTTTATCCTTCTCCAAACTTTAAAATATGGTTTTGTGAAGAATTGATTTTATTTTATATGGTTTTAAATGTTAATAATTTGTGATGATTGAAATCTGACCTTCATTTACTTTTTGATCTGGTCAATTGAAATGTTAAATTGTGTTGAGAAATATATGTTCCAAATGGGCTATGATTTCTACAACATGGTGAGAATCACATTTGATTTCATGGGAGAGGATGCCATCCACGGAGTTGAGTGCAAATAAATAGGGAAATATAATTTGTTGGATGCAGAATTAGAGATTTTAAGGTATCAAATTAAAATCCCAATTTGGTCCAATTGATTAGAAACTGATGCGAGATTGTTAGCCCTCAAGTGTGGGAGTAGTGATAACTCTGGAGTGATAGTCGGCATCCTCCAAGCCTAACCACAAAATTAGGGACCAAACTCTAGATTAATCAATGTTCTTTATGTACTTGGAAGAGGGTAAGGAATAGGATTACTTTTATTTGACCAAAAAAAAATTATAACCAAATAATTTTAATTTCTTCACAATCCATATACTCATTATAAAGGGGAATGATGCTTTTTTAAATTTGAACTCTTCATCACAAAANTATATGAAAATATATATTTTTTGGATGCAGAATTGGAAATTTTGAGGTAATAGATTAAAACCCCCAATTTCATTCAGTTGATTGGAAACTAATGCGAGATTTTTAGCCCTTAGGATGGAATAGTATGAGCTCTGGAGTGGCAGCCAATATCCTCCAAGCCTAACCACAGAATTAGAGACCAAACTCTGGATTAATCAATGCTCTTTATAGCACTCAGAAGAGGGTAAAGAATATGATTGCTCCTATTTTGCACAAAATAGTTTTTATATATATTATCAAATGATTTCAATTTCTTCACAAACCATATACTCATTGTAAATGGGAATGATGCTTTCTTAAATTGGAACTTTCCATCACAACAAAAATTTTCTTATATATATATGTATGATTTTATTTTCTTCACAATCCATATACTCATTATAAAGGGGAATGATGCTTTTTTAAATTTGAACTCTTCATCACAAAAACTTTATTTATTTTTCATAAATTTTACTTTTGAAAGTTTAGCAATTAGTTTAATTAACTATCCTTTTACTGCATTTTATTTAGCATTTACTCTATTACTTTATATTAGAATTTTACACTTCACCTTTGTAGTTTAAAATTGTAGTTTACATTATAATCTTAAGAATTTACTTGTAGGCACTTCCAACTTCTAGTGGGATTGATATCTAAGACTCCATTAGAGCCTTTTATTACTTGAGCAATACATATACTTGTGTTATTTTTAGGGGATATGATAGTTTAAAAATTTTTAAATTACAAAACTATTTTCACTAAAGTTATTGTTTTTGAGATTAATTTGCATATTTACTATTGTATCTGCCGTGTGTATTTTGTAATATTGAAAAATATTTGTAAAATTAACACACTAAATCCACCCACATCAAGTATTAGGCGTCTTTGCCGAGGAAGTAACGGAAAGTAGTAGTAAGTTATTTTATAATTTAAGTTATTTTTATTTTAAACTAAAAACTACAAAAAGTGTTTGTAGTTTAGTTTGAATATTTTCATATTTTAGTGTGTTTGCTAATTTTAATTACTTTTTGTGTTTGTTTATGTGTAGTTTAAGAATTGAAGATTTAATGCCTTACAATTTTGAGTTAGAAAGAACTATTAGAAAAATTCAAAAACAACAAAAGAAGATAGAACGTATTAGCAAAATGGCTTGCAATTTGAGTAATGCTGAAAATGAAAATGAACATCATCAAAGACCTTTAAGAGATTATGCCAATCCTATAGCAGATGAAATTCATTTGAGTATACAAAACCCTATTGTAGTTGCTAATTTATTTGTGGTTAAACCTGCTATTATCCAAATGGTACAAAATAATTAGTTTGGGGGAACACTACCTGAGGATCCTGATTTACACTTTGCTAGTTTTCTAGAATTGTGTGCTACTTTTAAATGTGATGGAGTGTTAAATGAAGCCGTCAGAGTAAGACTTTTTCCTTTTTCACTAAGAAATAAAACCAAAATGTGTTTAAAATTGTTAGCACCTGGATCTATCATCACTTGGGGAGACTTATCACAAAAATTTGTATCTAAATATTTCCAACCTTCAAAAACTGTTAAGCTTAGAAATGATATTACATCTTTTTATCAGTTTGAAGGAGAATGAATTTATGAAGCTTGAGAAAGGTTTAAAGATCTCCTTAAGAAGTGTCCACTGTTTCCATATTGGTTAATAATTCAAACTTTTTGTAATGGATTGGTTGGATTTTTCAGATCGACAATTGATGCTGCTGCTGGTGGATCATTAATGCCATTCGATGAAGCATATTCTTTAATTAATAAGATGTCTACTAATAATTTTCAATGACCCTTTGAATGGGTAAATCTAAAAAGAGTAGCTAGTATTCATAATTCTGTTGCAATATCTATGTTAACAGCCCAAATAATTGTTATATCAAAGAAGATAGATCAATATTGAATGAATTATTCTCAGACATCACCTGTGCTTGAGGAAAACTCATTGGGACAAATGATAGAATCTTAATCTTCTTATGAGACATTAAATGCAATAAATAATTGTTCTAGTAATCCTTATACCAATTATTATAATCCTGGTTGGAAGAATCATCGAAATTTTTATCAGAGTAACAATAACTTTAATGCTGCAAATCATTAATGGGCAAACAACACTATGAATTCAATGGGAAACTCTACAATCAAGAAAATCCAACTTTTAAGCCTTATTATCCTCTAGGTTTTAATAATTTGTGGAGTAAGGAGAAAAGTTGTCAATGGAAGAATTGATATTGCAAATCGGAAGCCAATTACAAATTCAAGGAGCTGCAATTAGAAACATGGAAAATCAATTGAGATGTATTGCCACTAAACTTAGCAATAGACATCCAGAAACATTGCCTAGTAATGTTGAAGTAAATCCTAAAGATCAAAATAAAGAGCAAATTATAGCTATTAAACTGAGAAGTGGAAAAGAATTGGAAAAATTGTTAAAAAAGAAGTGGAAGTTGAAGTTGAAAAAGATGGGGTGGAAAATGAAAAATCATGTGAAGATTTTCATTTTGAGTCAGAATGTCCTATTAAACCAATGAAAATCATTGTAGAAAGACCACCACCTCCATTTCCTTAAAGATTGAAGCAGAAAAATAGAGATAACCAATTTTCAATATTTTTGGAGATATTGAGGAAATACACGATAAACATTCCATTTGTTGACGCCTTGGAACAAATGTCAAGCTATGTAAAGTTCATGAAGGATATATTTAATAAGAAAAGGAAGTTTCTATATAATGATACTATTGCACTCAGTGAGAATTGTAGCACTATAATTTAGAAGAAGCTTCTTGAAAATTTAAAGATCTTGGAAGTTTTACTATTTCTTATGTTATTGGCGAAAGTTTTTTTGGAAAAGCTTTATGTGATTTAGGTGCCGGTTTAATTTTTAGAAGGTTAGGTTTAGGAGATAATTCACCTACAGCTGTAACTCTTTAGTTAGCTGATCGTTTGATTACCTATCCTAAAGGAGTTATAGAAGATGTTTTGGTAAAAGTTCATAAATTTATCTTTTCGCTGGATTTTATTGTATTATATATGGAGGAAGATAAAGAAATTCCTATCTTTTTAGGAAGACATTCCTTGTCACTGAAAGAGCTCTTATAGATGTGCAGAAAGGAGAACTAACTATGAGAGTTAGTGATAATGAAGTTATATTTAATATTGTAAAATCTATGAGATGCCCTGCAAAAGAGCAAGAGATTGAATGCTTTAGAATGTATATTAATGAATATTTAAGCCAAAAATATTTCAAGAATACATTCGGAAAGGAATTTGAAAAAAAAAATGTAGAATATGAGGATGAGGATAAAATTTAAGATGAATCTAGAGAAGTGAGTAAAGAAGATTTGGATTATATTCAGGATTTGAAATGTTAGACCCTACAAGAAGTAATAATAATTTGATTTCATCTATTGAGAAACCTCCTAAACTAGAACTGAAAACACTTCCTACACATTTAAGGTATGCATTCTTATGAGATTTATCTACATTACCTGTTGTAGGATCATCAAAATTAACTGATACGCAGGAACAACAATTGTTGGAAATCTTGAGAAGATATATGAAAGCCTTTGGATGGACATTAACTGATATTAAAGGAATCAGTCTTTCAATTTTTATACATAGAATTTTATTAAAAGGTCAACATGAAGCTAAAAAGCTCTATTTTGGCTCCAAATTTTCTCCTTTTTGCTACTTTTGCTCCAAATTCCTAAAATTGATATACCGAAAAAAAAAGAGAATAACCTTCTTTAAAGTGCAATATCACAAAAAATAAGCATAAATGTACACTTAAAGTAACACATTATTTTGGTATCAAAATCCCTCAAACTTAAATGTTATTTTTCCTTAAGTAACTCTTTTACTATATAAAAATATGACTTAGGATAGAGATTAACTTATAAAATTTTATACTTTAGTTTAATAAATAAAATAGTATAATTTAAGAAAAACTTTTAATAACTTCGATTAAAATAATAAGTATAAGCATACTCATAAATCAAATCTAAGATTTCTGAATCTCCATTCATTTCAAGAAGAACTGTAATTTGCTATATCAAGGATACTTAGAATATCCATATGAAAAAGAATTTCATGAAAACTTTACTATTAATGGTGCTAATACTCAAATACAAGTTTAGTAAATGTAATAAAGCAATTTTCTCAATTTGATTCAAGTTAATTCAATTTTTTATTAGGCATCTCCTCAATCTTCTCCTCATATTCGGTTTTTTTATATTCAGGATCTTTTCAATCCTTTTTTTTTCTTTGCTTTTTCAAGTTAGGATTACTATATCTGAATAGCCTTTAATAATTTTGAACTTCAATATCCTTTTCTTAAAGTTTAAACTTTTTACCTTTCTTCACTTAATAAATTCATATTAATTTTGATAATTTTTCGTCAAGTCTCATTCATTTCTTCTTACATGAAACTCTAAGATTATTAATACTTCAAAATACAATTTCCTTTACTTTAAATAGAAAAATATAGTCTTATCCTGTCATACCAAATATCTTTAACTTTAAAATTGGCCTTCCTTATTAAAAACTTTTACCTAGATTTACAGTAATATTTACCAACATAAATATAGTCATTTAAAATTAAACTTTAATATCCAAGGACATGTTAAATTAACTTTAAATATATAGTTAATTGTGGAAAAATAAAATTTAATTTACTTCTTCTTAAAAGAAATTTTTCTTTCCCCCAAACTTAAATTTTAAAATATTTTACACTTAATTCCAAAAAATGTAGCAGGAAGAAAAAGTAAAAGTTGAATGTACTAACTACTACAACATCCTATCAAATTCATGTAAGTGCATAATCAAGATAGAATGACTGCAAGAGAAAGTAAATGTAGCCTAAAACATGCTTAAAATAATATTAAACTAAAAGGAAGTATAATAACTTTAAATTTTATTTTTTTTCCTACTCCCAAACTTGATTTTAAACATGTATAACATTCAATACAGAAAATATAAGCAGGAAGAAAAATGGTTCAGAAATTCTTTATCACAAATGTCTATAAGTACTCATCAGAACAAAACAATATGCAATAAAAAATAAGTATAAACTAAAGCATGCTTGATAAAAAAGAAAGATAGGTCTAAGAAGTAGATTAGGTATCGACATAGGAATATATATATATTTATATATATTTATGCGTTCTCTAAATCTTTATATTATTGTGACACAAACATAAACACACATTATAAATGATGTCAATTCTCCCTTTAACTCATTACATCTCATTAACTTACTTCCAGTTTCTAATGGAATCACTCCACAGATACATTAGGTACTTATATAAATGATTATATAGATTCTAATCCTAAAGATTTGTTTATCCCTGATATATTGGTTCATGTGCACCAACCTCATACATCACCTTATCCCAATAGTTAAGCACCTCTAGTAGTTAAAAGCATAGTGTAAATTTATCCACATGTTACTCATCAAAAAGGTTAGCTACTCCTATCAAATGAAAACAAAGTCAGTGAGAAGAAGTAGCAAAATTCAAATGAAATTGTCATTGTTAAAATTAATGATATTTCTTGTAAAATTTAAGTCCGAGTAAGACCCGAGTCGTAGTGGACTCGTCAATCCAACTACTACAAGAGAATATATAAGTCTAGCCATAATAATAAGTTAAGGAATTACCTCCCTTATAATACAAATTGATCTAATCAAACCATTAACAATCCAAACATCAACCAATCATCAATCAAATTGATCAATCCACACTAAAGCAAACACATTACAACACTAATTATCATAACTCTCAAGCACATTAAATCAAAACACACTAATAACTATGGATTGCCTCCCATGAATCACTTTATATAACATTGCTAGCACGAAAAATTATTCCACGTAGATTAAAATTCCATTTATGTAATCCTTGATCAATTATCAAATCTTTTTCAGATTCAAGGATTTCTACAAAGTCCTCGAATGTAAATTTTTATTTCAGCTCTTCCTTTTAAGATTGATTCATAACTTTTTCCTCATATTTCTTTCTAGATCAAATATTCTTCTAGTGATTTTTCTCAATTTTCATATTAATGTCATCCTTAAAGTTTGTAAAAAATGGATCTTTATAAGATACTTCATGATCTCCCAAATTTTGGATCAATTATCTCTAGATAATTTGAATTCTGGATCAAATTATTCTAGGTTTCTCTTTTGTTTAGGGTTGTCTTTCAATTCTTCCCCTTGGTATAGAGTAAATGGTAGAGGTGGTCTTTATATATTTACCTTAGTTGAGGAAATAGGTTTTTCTAATTCTTTAAGAATTTTTTTTCCTTTGGTCTTTCAATCTTCTTATCGTCATTTCATAACTCAAAGTTCTTTTGAAACATATAAATATTAGTTCAAAAATTTTAAATTGCTCATCATTCTTCTCCTTAGGGTTTATATCAGGGTCACTATGCAAAATCTCTGGGGGGGGACTGTTAATTGCATTAATAATCTACCCCAATTGGTTATCTATTTTCCTTATTACAACCTCCTGATTTTCGAGCTCACTCTTTTGACTTTCCAACAGCTTCGCCAATTGATTCACATCCTCTTCTAACAGTTACTCCTTCTCCTCATTATGTGGGTTAAAGTTAAATACATGAAGAAAAGAAAGTTCATTCTTATAATAGTCATGATTATTCCAACTACAAGTTTATTAAATTGATTGCCTTCCCAAAATTAGTCTTCTCCTCCAAAATTGTTATTTCTGTTAAAATTCAAATGATTTTTCCAACATGGAATGTAACAATTGGAATAAGAATTATGTATCTCATGGCTAGATTCGATCCATTTTCCATATGAATTTTCTTCAATAATTAGGGTTCCTTAAGGATATCTTTCTATGTATTGATCCAACTTCCTCTCAATATTTGCACCTGGGAAATTAAGATTGTAATCATATATTTTCGAAAATTTTCCACTCTCTTAGGGTTCACTCTTTCAGATCTACTAGCATTATAATCTAAATATGAATATTCATTATATCGTTGATACATCATTTCTACATTAAATTCATGAAGTCTTTTCAAATCTCTCCTAATATTTCTCTCCAATTCTGACTTGTAAAATTCAAGGTCTATAGCTCTTGAACTACACATACAAATCTAAAGGCTTAACTAATTCGATAAATATCAAAAATATATTTTGTATTTTGGATTTTCTTTAAAATAAACACATTAAACACACTATAAAACAATACTATAAATTTCAAATCTAAGTCTTACAAGTTTAACTAAAATTCTCCTAAAGTTCTTATTATAGCTTCCCTTATAAATGCGCCAAAAAAATTGATGCGCCCCTGGTGTGTGCTATTTTTCTAGGTGTTTTATGCCAATTTAAATCTCCGGTAATATTGACAAAAATTTGACCCGTCCCAAACTTATGCAGTAATTTGGGTTCCATAATAAGTATTTCATGTGCAAAATCAAAATGTTATATAAATTATATAAGAAAGTCCACACACTAGGGGTTTTCTGACAAGGAGTACAAATTTAGGCTAATTCTTGTCAACTACTATCAAGTCTTAGTTTGGAAGATGGAAATTCTTATGATAATAACATAAATCACAATATTCAATCTATAAAAATTAAAGTAAGAAAGACAAGTTATAATGGGTTTAATGAATTCTAATAGAAATGAAACTGAAAGAACTAAGTTTACTAAACTAATTTGTAAACTTTAAAGTTAAATTTACTAAGACTAAACAAAGTTTTTGTGACAAGGAGTACAAATTTAAGCCTCTTTCCTCTTTACAATGAGTACATGGTTAGTGAAGTAATTAAAATAATTTAAAATTATAAATATAATTTTATTATGCCAAGTAGGAGTAATCCAACTCTATTCTCTTTGTTAAGTGCCTAAAAAATATTAACTAATCTACACTTTGGT
Source organism: Phalaenopsis hybrid cultivar (assembly GCA_002079205.1). NCBI lineage: Eukaryota > Viridiplantae > Streptophyta > Magnoliopsida > Asparagales > Orchidaceae > Phalaenopsis > Phalaenopsis hybrid cultivar. The sequence continues at coordinate 19,145 of JXCR01133137.1, forward strand.
CGCCAATTCTGTGGTTAGGTTGGAAGGATACTGAATCTCACTCCAAAGCTCCCACTTCTCCCTCACTTGAGGGCTAACAATCTCGCATTAGTTTTCAATCAATTAGATTAAATTGGGGCTTTTAATCTGTCACCTTAAAATCTCCAATTGTGCATCCAACAAAGTATATTTTCTTATTTATTTGTACTCAAACCCAGGGATTACATTCTCACTCATGAAATTGAATGTGAGTCTTACCTTATTGTTGAAAGCATACCCCTTTTGGATCTTATGTTTCTCAAAAAAATTTAACCTTTGAATTGGCCAAATCAAAAAGTAAATGAAGATCAGATTTTGAATCATCACAAATTATTGATATTTAAAAGTGTATAAAATAAAATCAATTCTTCACAAAACCAAATCTCATTGTAGTGAGAAGGATAAAGAAGACTTCTCATAATTCATGAGAAGGATATGATAAAACATAGATTTCATATATAAAATCAAGTTTACAAAATAAAGAAAGAAAAGAATATATCTTATCTCACACTCCTTCCCAAGAAATTCCCTAGAAGTTTCCTTTAAGCACTTTCTCTCTTTACAATCATACTCAATTCTCTCCTAGAAATTTAATGAAGAAGAAATCTCTCACCTTCCCTCTCCTCTTACAACCTTAGAAGAAAATCCTCCCTTATCCAAAGCCTTCCTCTTACTCTCATGCCAAACTCATACCCTAGAATCCTCTCCTTTTTAATTAGGTCTGCCTCCTTTCAGAAAGAATTCAAAATTTCATCCTAAATTCTCTCCAAAAGTCACACCTTATGAATCCTAAAATCCATGTCCATTCATTTAAAAGACATATCCATTTATTAAAGAGCCTTCAAAAGTCTCTAGATCCATTAAATTAGTCCATGGGGCATTTGAAACATTTAGAGCCTTCAAAATTTGCTCAAAATTTGTCCTGAATAGCCTTAATCCATCAAGTATTATCTCTGGCGCTTCTGACACTAATTCTGACGCCTAAGGCTTCAAGTTGCTTAAGTCCACGTTGTTCTAGGCTCTGGCGCTTCAAACACTGAATTTGGTGCCTCAAGCGTTGCTTCTCTATGTAGTGGCGCCTCTGGCGACAGTTCTGACACCTCGAGCCAGAATCACAAAGTTATCTATTTTGACTCCAAATTTCCATCTTTTAGCTACTTTTGCTCCAAATGAAAAAAATTGATATACCTACAACAAAAAAAAGAAAATACCCTTCTTTAAAGTGTAATATCATAAAAAATAAGCATAAAATTTATACTTAAAATAGCACATTATTTTGGTTTATCAATGATCCACCAGCAGCAGTGTCAATTATAGATCTAGAAAATCCAACCAATCCATTATAAAAAAGTTTAAATTATTAACTAGTCTGGTAACACATTGTGTGAACACTTCCTTAGGAGATCTTAAAATCTTTTTAAGCTTCATAAATTGATTCTCCTTCAAAGTGACTAAAAGATATAATGTTATTTCTAATCTTAGCAATTTTTTATGGTGGGAAATATTTAGATAAAATTTTTTGTTATAAGTCTCCCCAAGTTCTGATATATCCAGGTGCTAACAAGTTTAACCACATCTTAACTTTATCTCTTAATGAAAATAGAAAAAATTGTAAGTCTAACGACATCATTTGACACTCCATCATATTTAAATGTAGCACACAATTCTAGAAAACCTACAAGGTGTAAGTTAGGATATACAGTCAATGTTCCCCCAAATTGATTATTTTGTACCATTTAGATGATAGCAGATTTAAGCTCAAATGAATTGACAACTATAGTAGGGTTTTGTATACTCAAATGAATTTAATCTACAACAAGATTAACATAATATCTTAAGGGTTTCTGATGATGTTACTTTTTTATTCTAGAATTATTCAAACTTGTAGCCATCTTGTTCAAATTATCTATCTCTTTTTGTTGTTTTTGAATTTTTCTAATAGTTTTTTCTAACTTCGAATCGTAAGGTACTAAACCTACAGATCTTAAACTACACATACACATACACAATAAGCAATTAAAATAAGCAAACACACTTAAATATATCAATATTTAATTAAATTACAATAATTTTTTCAATTCAAACAAAATGTTTTAAATTATAAAGTAACTTATCATTACTTCCCAGCATTGGTGCCAAAAACTGGATGCACGGTTTTTGTGGTGCGTTGCAAATATATTTCAATATTACAATACACACATGATAACATAAAATAATAAATATGCAGTTCAATCCATATAAAAATAAATCCAGTTTAAATAGTTTTATCTTTTAAATCTTTGAGCTCCCAAACCGTAATAATAACGTAAGTATACATATCACTCAAGTATAATGAGCTCTAATGGAGTTTTAAGTACCAATCCCATAGGAAGTTGGAAATTCTTATAGTTATAATGTAAAACACAATATTCAAACTACAAAATTTAAGTACACAAAACAAATCTAAAGTAAATTTGCTATATGTTAAGTGAAATGCAGTTAAAAGAACTAGGTTAACTAAGATTTTTGTTAAACTTCAAAAGTAAACTTATTAAAACTAAATAAAGTTTTGTAATGAAGAGTTCATATTTAAGAAAGTATCCTTCACCTTTATAATGAGTTTATGGATCGTGAAGTAATTAAAATCATTTAAAATACATACAAAATTGTATTGTACCAAACAGGAGCAATCATATCCTTTACCCTCTCATAGTGGATAAAGATCATCGACTAATCCATAATTTAGTCCCTAAATCTGTGTTTAGGTTGAGAGGATACTAGCTGCCACTTTAGAGCTGTCACTGCTTCTTCCTCTGAGGGCTAACAATCTAGCTTTAGTTTCTAAGCAACTTGACCAAATTGGTGATTTTAATCCATCACCATAAAATTTTCATTTCTGCATGCATCAAAGTTTATTTCCTTATTTATTTGCATGCAACCCTCTGGACTACATTGTCACCCAAGAAATTGAATGTGACTCTTACTTTGTTGTAGAAAGCATAATCCTTTCAAATCTTATGTTTCTCAATAAATTTTAGGATTTCAATTGGCCTAATGAAAAAAGTAAATGAAAATCAGAGTTTAAATCATCACAATTTATTGACATTTAAAACCTTACATAACAATTAATTCTTCACAAAATCATATCTTATTGCAGGGAGAAGGATAAAGAAGACTACTAAGAATTTATGAGAAGAATACTATAAAACGTAGATTTTATATATATAAAAAAGTTTACAAAAAAAAGAAAGGAAAGAACACAACTTATTTCAAACTCCTTCCAAGTAAAGCTCTTGAAGTTCCCTTTAAGCACTCTCTCTCTTTGAAATCACACTCAATTCTCTCTTAGAAATTTAATGAAGAATAAAACTCTTATCTTCCCTCTCATCTTACAACATTAAAAGAAAAACCTCTCTTCCTTTAAGACTTTTCTCTCACGCCATCCATACTTTTATTCAAACCTCTCACCCCCTCTTCAAACCTCTCGACCCCTCTTCAAACCTCTTGCCCCCTCTTTAAACCTCTAACCCCATCTTCAAACCTCTCTCTTTTTTATGAAGACAAGCCTTCATTTCAAAAAGAATTCAAAATTCGCTCATTTATCCCAAAAGGCACACCTCTTCACACCAGGAGACAAGGCCCTTTATCCAAGAGACATATCTTTCAAGAGCCTTTCCAAAGTGTCTAGATGCATTGAATCACTCCATGAGGTGTTTGAATTGATTGGAGCCTTCTAAAACCTCTAAAAAATAGTAAATAACAGCCTTACTCCGTCTTAATTCTTCTCTGGTGCCTCTGGCACAAGCCTACTGGAGTTCGCACTATTCTCTGGATTATAACACTTTTAGCACCGCTTCTCTGTAAAATGGCACATCTGGCGGTAGTTTTTGGTGCATATGGAGCTTGCTTTTGGTATAGTGTCTCATTTGGAACCAATTCTAGTGCCTCTGGTGCAAAGATATTGAAAAGCTCCATTTGGGCTCCAAATTTCCTCCTTTTTGGTAACTCCAAATGCCTAAAATTGATGTATTTACAACAAAACATGAAAAATATTCTTCTTTAAAGTGCAATATCACCAAATTTAAGCATAAAATGTAAATATAAAATTGCATAATTTTTTGGTGTATCACATGTCCCTCAACTTGTTGTGGAGACGGGATAACTCATTACCACTCTTCCCTAATTTGGTTGTAATCCTCTCGAAAACCAGTGTTAGAAATATGTTGAAATAAGTTTAGGTAGTTTTATGCATAAACTTGCCATCATTTGCACTACCATTACTCTTAATGTATCTTGAAGCAAAGATTTAGAAGGTTGGGATGTTCTTCACTCTTATATCCCTCTATAATACTTGGAATTGTGAAGAAGATGAAATAAAATGACCCCAATCTCGCCAAAACTAGTTCAAACAGAGTAGAAGGGCAAAAAAACCATAAATTGGGCAGTTTTAGGAAGTTATTCTGATTGTGGCGCTATGCTGACAGATCTGGCGCTATAGCGCCAATCCAAAATTTTTTAAAGTTCAATTTCTTTCATACCAACATTAATTTAATCAATTAATTGTTGTTTTGTATCACCTCAATAACGTAAGACTCAATATATCTTCATAAACTCATTATCATAGCAATCATAAAATAAGTCAAACCATACTGATAACTATGGGTTACCTCCCACAAAGCACTTGGTTTAACGTCGTCATCCCGATATATCTACAGTTTCAATTTGGTTGATCCAACATCAGGATATCCTCAAATGTAGGAATATCTCCAGTTATATAAGCTTTTAACATGTTGACCCTACCCGCAGTTATGCAAAAATTTTTGCTCCTTATTATGCCAAAAACTTGACCCATATTATATTTAGTATCTAGTGATAACAAATTTAATATGGTTAAATAAATAGTTTTCTCACTAAAGGTACTATGCAAGTATACATATCATTTCAAGTAATTTAGAGTTTTCATTAAATCCCTAATATTGATTCCACGAGAAAGCCGAAAACAAGTAAACAATAAAATGAAATACAATAATTTTAACTTTAAGAAAACTTTACTTAAGATTGTAGCAACTATCCAAAGATGAAAATTAAGTTTACTTAATTCTACAATATGTAAATAAAAGTAAATATAATAACATAGACAATATATAAAGAAAACTTTCTCCCTGATAATAATTCATAATTAGTGTAGGATTTCAAAAACTATTTAAGAATTTAACTGTGGTATTGTGACAAATAGGAGCATACATATTTTTTACTTTATTTTGAATTGTGCAAAAAACATTAACTAACCTGAAGTTGGTGTCGAAATGCATAGTAGTGTTGGGTAGGATCTATACTCTCACTTCTAGATTACCTGTTGTGCCCTCTCTATAAAACCTTCGAGTGACCCTTAGTTCCAATCTCTAGTCCAAATTGATAAAAAAATATAACCTCTTACCCTAGAAATAACAATTCTATGCCCATCAAATCTTGTCTCCCTATTTTTTTTTACCCCCCTTTAGATGATCACAATTGCTCTTTCCAAGGTAGAATGTGATACTTATAAGTCAAGAAATCTTAGCCCTTTCGGGTCTATATGTTTCTCAACAGGTTTTAACAATACAAGTGGCCAATTTTTAAAGTAAATGAAGGACACACAAAAAATATCATAAATATTTTTAGGAATAAAAGAAGTTCTAAAAAAAATTAAAATCAATTAATTACTTCATATTGCAAGGAAAAAGATAATAAAAGTACTCATGAAGTGTTGGGATAACAAGACAAAGTAAATTTATAAAAAATCCAATCCAAAGTACAAAACTAATTTAGAAAGATATAAATACTTATCTGGAATGTTCACCCAGACACTCCTTTGAAGTTCTCTGACTTCTCTGACTCCAGCAACACTTACAAGACTTACAAACTCCAGAAATAATAAAGACTCACAAAGAGAACTTCTCACACACTTAACACACTCACACATTATGAGACTCTATAGATCCGACCCTCTAGCCTCTTGAATTAATCTATATTTATTGAGCTTCAAAAATGACCAGAGGGTGCTTCATAAATATCTTCAAAATTTGGCCTCATTCAATGTATCTTCTAGAAGATATTTGTGGCTCCTTGGAGCCCAATTGTCGCGCCTAGGCACCGACCAATTTCTGCATCTGGCACCTAGGCGCCACATTCTGGTGCCTAGGAGCCAATTCGATTGATTTGGTATTTTTTTTCAATTTAGCCCATTTTGCTCCTTTATGAGGTATTTTTGCTCATTTTTACTCTTAAACTCCTTTTCTTGCATCTGCAACTAATAACATAAAAGTTCCCTTCATTTAAGCATAATATCCTAAAAAATTGAGCATAAAATGTACATAAAAAATAGGTGAATTTAAGATGGATTACAGGTGTCCATTTGTCATTATCATTCTCCAGTTTTAGGATCTTCAATATCAACAATACCATATGGATAAACTCTTATCATAATAAATGGTCATGACCACCTGGATTTAAGTTTTACTAGAAATAATTTCAATCTTATATTATAAAATAAAACTTCTTATCTATGCTCAAAATGCTTTTTCAAGATCCTCTAATCATGCCACATCTTCATTTTCTCCTTATAAATTTTAGTACTCTCATAAGATTCATTTATTATTTCATCAAGCTTATTTAATTATAATAATAGTTTCTCTTCAACATCTTTAAAATTATAATTGAACTCTTTTATGGCTCAGTAAGCTTTATGCTATAATTCAACTAATAAATGACAAGATTTTCCATATATAAGTCGATGGGGTGTCATTCCGATAAAAGTTTTCTAAGCAGTCCCCCATAATACGATGTCTAGCCTAATAGACCAATCCTTCCTATTAGGATTAACAATTTTTCTAAATTTCTTTTAATATCACGATTAAATACTTCTACTAGACACCTAGTTTAAAGATGATAAGCTGTGACAATACTTTAAATTTAATTCCAAATTTTTGAGTTATTATTTGAATCATTCTATTGTTAAAATGACTTCCCCCATTTGTAATAATTACTCTCGGCATTCTAAATGTCGTAAAAATATTTTTCCATAAAGAAATTGTAACACTCTTAGCATCACAACAGGGTAAAGCAGCAACTTCAATCCATTTAGAAAAGTAATCCACAACTATGAAAATATAATTTTTTCTTGAAGATGGTATAAATGGTCCCTAAAATCAAGACCCTAAACATCAAAATTTTCAAATTCCAAAGTAAAATTTAGAGACATTTCATTTCTTAAAGAAATATTGCTTACTATTTGACATTGATCACAAGTTTTTATATAATTATTAACGTCTCTAAAAAAAGTTGGAAAATAAAATCAAGAATGTAAAATTTTAAATGTAATTTTATCAACCCCAAAATCTAATTTATGACATTTTTGCATAATTTATAGAGTTTCTTCTATCGGTAGACATCTTTGAAAAACTAAGTCCTTACATTGCTTATATAAATAAGGGTTATCCCAAAAGAAATTTTTTTAATAATGAATGAATTTTTTTATTTGATGGCTATCTAGTTTGTATGGCAAAATGATACTAACTAAACAACTAACTATATCAACATAGCACGGAATTCGCTATGCATTAATAACATATAATTGTTCATCAAGAAAGTTTTCATTTATTTCATCATTGCTGTTAACATTATTTTCTTGTTCAAGCTTTGACAAATGGTCATATATTTGATTATCAATACCCTTCTTATCCATTACCTTGAAATCAAATTCCTGCATTAGAAGCACCCATCTAATTCTTCGTGGTTTTGCATGCTTCTTCATCGATAAATTTTTAATAGCAGAATGATCAGTATGCACAATACATTTAGCTCCAATAAAATAAGATCTAAATTTATCAAAATCATACACTATAACTAATAATACCTTTTTTAATAGTGGTGTAATTAATTTGAGCCTCATTAAGTATTTTACTATAATAATATATCACTTTCAAAGTTTTATCGTATCGTTGCCCTAATACAACCCTGATAGCCTAATTAGTAGCATCACATATTAATTCAAAGGGTTTTCCAAGTCAGTTGAAATAATAATAGTTGAAGTGATTAAATTTTCTTTTAATAATTTAAAGGCATTTAGGCATTCCTTTTTAAAATCAAAGTTTGTATCTTTTTCTAAAAGATGACATAAAGGCTCTGCAATTTTTGAAAAATCATTGATATATTGCCTATTGAACCCAGCATGTCTCAAAGAACTTCTTACTCCTCTTACAGTCGTTAGAGGTGCTAATTCAATAAAAACTTGAATTTTTGTTGGATCTACTTCTATGCTACTTTCAAAAATCTTATGTCCGAATATAATTCTTCCTGCAACCATAAATTGACATTTTTCCCACATGAGAACAAAATTTATTTCTTTGCAGTGTTTTAGAACTCTTGTTAGGCGACCTAAACATGAATTGAAAGAGATTCAAAATACTAAGAAATCTTCCATAATAACAATTAAATCTTAGAAAATTGACATTATACATCTTTGAAGAATTATTGGTGCATTGCATAATCTAAATGACATTCTCCTAAAATGAGAAATCTTCCACAATATTTTCTTTTTGTCACATGTGAATTATCAAGCTTGTATAAGTTTGAGGTCTAGGGGACTAGAGCAATGATGATAATTCTAATGTGCACTAAAACGAGGGATACGATGTGGGATTTAGAATAGTATCTCGTACCTTAAGGACTGTTGATTAAAGGAGAGGATAATGACTGATGATAATATTCGATGACTCTTAAGAAGATGATTTCCCCCAAAATTATTAGGTTGCTAGTAGTCCTAGCTCGATCGAAGTAAATAACATGTGGATTGCATCACTTTACAAAATGATTTAAAAAAATCACTTTTGCATGATAAAGTAAATTTTATATGCTTTAAAATTAAATTTAAAAAATTAAAACTTATAAAGGTCCATGTTTAATCACTTGGATTGAGGTTAGGACTGTCCTCCGTAAATCATCGAGTTGGTAGCTCTCACTCAAGGTTGGGAAGTATACAGTCTAGCACTGAGCCACCACCTTTACAAATGTTTTACACTTAGTTCTGGTCTTGCATATGTGACCACGAATTTTCTTTTACTTATGCTTTATTACGACTCGTTTTTCTGACTTTTTTATACCAGATGCTTCTGTTTACTTTCATGCAATTAATTTAAATTTCCTACAAATATATTATGCTTTATGATGCTGACCATGAAGCAATAATAGATGTGAGCCGTAGTTGCATGAGCAGCCTGCTGTTGAGATTCTTCTGAAGAGCATCCCCGGCCCAGTGAGCTCCTTACTTAAAGTTTTTACAATTAGAATGTTTGAGAAGCTGCTTAGCAAAGCAAGGAATCTCCAAGGAGAAGCTAAGCAATTTGGTATTCTGAAAAGGGCTGAGGAACTAAAACCAATGAAGATATTTGAGAAGAAATCTCGGACAGTTGTTGTAGTTGGCATGGGAAAGCAACAATAGAAAATATAGGCTGAACAACTTCAACAGACCTTGTAACATCATCTTCGAAATGCTCAGCAATCATTTCAGCAAAAACCTTACCAGACATATGAAAGACAAGTTTCAACCATGGACACACAATCAAACAAGATATACTCTTTTAAAGATGTGCAACAAAAAAATTCTGCAATTTGTTCAAGAATCCTAAGTTCAAGTTGCCCAAGCTGAGGAAACCAAATAAGGTCAACAAGAAAGGACATCCAAGATATTGCCCATACTACATGTTTTTTGGACACAACATAGAGGAGTGCGGCAGTTTTGAAGACTTGCTCTAGGAGAATTTCAAGAATGGAGACATTACGATCCCTGAGGAAAATTTGAAAAGAGCCCAAAAGAGATTATGCTCTTTTAAGGACACCACATCTTTAGGCTCTAAGGACACCACAACGACTGCTACAAATGAAGCTATGAAGTTCCAGCCTCTTCAGTTATGGTGTCCATAGAAATAGCACATCTTTACAGATACTTGAAGGAATATAATTTTGATACAACCTTAAAGAGTGGGTTATTATGTAACATGTGCCTTCAGTTAGTGGACAATAACTCAAGAAGTACTATGCATCATAATGTTTCAAACACAAAGCCTTGTCCTACGAAGCTCCATTGTTGCCCTTGCTTGAAATTAGGTCTGAATCCTAACAAAAAGAAAAGGACAATACAACAAAAGAAAACTCATAAAATTAAAAAATAAACAAAACAAAACAAATCACCAAAATGAAATCAATAATCATAAAAGAAAACAAAAGATGTTGAGATGAAAAAAACAAAACATAACAACAAAAACTCGAGGTCCCAAACATCAATTCCATAAATCTTCACAAATTCCACAAATTTCCCAAGAATTCAAAACACAACATCTGATATTGCATTGCTTTAGGATTTTTTCCTAACGCAATGGTTCACTTTAAATTTTAGAGGTTGAGGATCACAACATCTGATACTGCATTGCTTTAGGAGTCCTTTCTATTGTAATAATTCACATTAAACTTTAGAGGTTGAGGATCATAGAATCTGATACATTGCTTCAGGATTTCTTACTATCGCAATGGTTTAAATTAAACTTTAGAGGTTGAGGATCATGACATCTGATACCGCATTGCTTTAAGAGTCCTTCCTATTGTAATTATTCACATTAAACTTTAAAGGTTAAGAATCACATCATTTGATGCCAAATTGCTTTAGGATTTCTTCCTATCACAATGGTTCAAATTAAATTTTAGAGGTTGGGGATCACAACATCTGATACCACAATGCTTTAGGATTTCTTCCTATAGCAATATTTCACATTAAATTTTAGAGGAAGAAGATTCATACATCTGATTCTGCATTGCTTTAAGATCTCCTTTCTATCGCAATGGTTCACACTACACTTTAGAGGTTGAGGATCACAACATCTGATACCATATTGCTTTAAGATTTCTTCCTATCGCAATGGTTTAAATTAAATTTTAGAGTTTGAGGATCACAACATCTGATACCACATTACTTTATCTTTTCTTCTTATCGTGATGGTGCACATTAACTTTTAGAGGAAGAGGATTCATACATCTGATTCTACATTGCTTTAGGATCTCCTTCCTATTGCAATGGTTTACACTACACTTTAGAGGCTAAGTATCACAACATCCAATACCGCTTTACTTTAGGAGTCCTTCCAATTGAAATGGTCCAAATTAAATTTTAGAGGTTGAGCATCATAGCATCTGATACCGCATTGCTTTAGGATTCCTTCCTATCGCAATGGTTCAAATTAAATTTTTGAGGAAGAGGATTTATACATCCGATGGTGCATTGCTTTATGTTCTCATTCATATTGCAATGGTTCACACTACATTTTATAGGATGAAGATTATGACATTACCTTAGAATTCTTTCCTATCTTAATAGCTCCGATAAATTATGAGTGGTTAAAGGAGTAAGCCCTTCGATTTGATTAAGGCTTTCGATTTCACATTGATTTAGTATTCCTTTCTATCGCAATGGTCCCGAGCGAATCAAATCATCAACAAATAAACTTTTTTCTGACAATTCCGCAACATCACAAAATATAATTCAAAATCTAAATTGAAATCAAGATCAAAATCCAAAAAAAAATTATCCAATAAAAATTAAGCATCAGATTGAATCTTCGTTGCGACTGTCAGTTTCCATGATGGTTGTCTTAGTGAATCCACAGACTAACCCTGCTTATGAATTACCAAGCATAAAATCACTTTGCCAATTTGAAAACCCACTTTTAAGTATGGCAATTTGAAGGTACACCCACTAATCCCCAGAGTGAGTCCCCGTATACTCCTCATTGGAAGCCTTGTTCACTCTCTTCCTCTATTCTGCTGTGAGCATGTGGCCTTGGCAGTCCTGTTGATTTTTTTGCCCTCTTTGGTCAACACCAATAAGTGAGGTGTGCTCGTCTGGACACCAAACCTATTGGGGGTCCATTTGTTAACCTCAATTTTTGTTGAGGTCTAGTCTTTCTTCCTTAGAGGCCTAGGGTCTAGCTATAGGAATTTCCTGTTCACTATCCTAGAGGACTAATAATGGAACCCCACCCCATTAGAAATTCTAAACATTTCTTTACTCTTCTTGGAGTTACATATGTTGTTTCTAACCTCTAGCACTTAGTAGATTGGAGAAAACATTGGGGAGCTCAAGAGGAGTCCCCATAAGACTGTTTGGCCTTAAAGTTAGCCCTAGATGGTGTGGTCTTGGCCATTCTTGCACACACACACATTCCTCACTTTCACTCATAACCTAAAACCCTAAAACCAAATATGCTTAGCCTGATCCCCTTACTCTTTTAGAGAATCATGTGGGTGGTCCCCCAAACCCTTAGCCTTTGGCTAGGATGGCTAGGACCAGGACATGGAGGATCTGAAATTGGGGATTTCCTTGGTCTCATGGCACAAAATGGGTAATTTTGTGATTACCTCCTCATTGAACCTCAATTTTGCTAAAAATACCCAATTTTGACCTTTTGCCCACAAAATTTTCCATAATTACCAAAATACCCATAAAACCCTAATTTTTCCAAATATGCTCAAAATCTTAAAATTTCTTCTAAAATCATTTCAAACCATTTCAAACCACTCAAATTGCCCAAAACATTGTGAAATTCTCAAAATTCCCAAAATATCCCTAACATCACCAAAATTACCAAAATGATTCTCATAGCCGAAAAATTCCCAAAATCCTCTCAAATCATTCCAAAAATCACTAAAACCAATTTTAGCCATCCATTGGACCCAATTTGACCAAATTGACTAGTTTTGACCAAAATCCCAATTTTACCCCTAAATGCCTATAGTCTCCAAATCACCCCCAATTTCCACTAGATTGATTTCAAACTTCCCCAATTTCAAATCCAAATCAAATTTCATCATTTTTAAGCCTAATTAAAACAAAATTCAAGCCCAATTGAATCCAGTCTCAAACTCAAATTTCAAACCCAATTTAAAATCCCCAATTTGACCATATCCCTAAATCCCATCAAATTGAACCTCATAGTCAATCCAATCTCCCCAAATTTAAATCCTAAACTCTCACAAAATTCCCTTAAACCAAATTGAACCTTCAATTGGCCTTGACCTAGAACCAATCTTAACCCAAATGCACTCTAAACTAAACTACCCAATTTTGCCCAAAAGTTTAAATCTTACCAAATTGAACCCCATAGCCTTTCAATTTCCACTCGGTTAACTTCCTAATTCCTCATGAATTTTTTTAAATCAAATTGGCCAATCAATTGAGCCAAATCCAAACTCTTTCAAAGCCCAAACCCAAGTCTAAGCCAAATCTAAGATTTTGAACCCAAATCCAAAACCCACTTAGAGCCACTTAGTCTAGCACAACTTGGACCACTACAACTGCCATTTGGACTCTAGGTAGCCCGCCCTAGAGGTTTCATGGGCCAAGGGTCCCATGATTTGAAGGATCTCTTACCATTTTTTGAAAAATAACACAATATTGGCATTACTTGACTAAACCCCCATCCTAATCACAATTAAACTTCCCTCTGGCTCCCTGACCTTGCTAGGCACCTCCCCTAGCCTAGTCGGCTGGCCTAGTAGCCAAAAAACCCCAAACTGAGACAGCCTTCCCTTTGTTTTGAACCCAATTGCACCTATTTAATGTATTTCACCGCATTAGTCACTTGTGTCGTTCGACTCTCCACATAAGCTTCACTTTGCATCCACTAGCCAACCCAATTGGCCGCCCCTTCCACTTCTATTTAAACCTCCCCTTTCAAGGAAATGGAGAGAGTGCTGCCAATTACTTAGGGAGAGCCTTAAAAATTGATCACAATGCTTCCTCCAGCCTTCATGAGTTCAATCCCACCATTTCCAGCCACTGAAATCCACTTTCCAAGCTCAATTTAATCACCCAAATCCAGTGTTTTTCTGTCACTCCACAAAACTCCTCAAAACCTCAAATTAACCCATCCAAAGGCTTCCTCAAGCTAGAAGAGGAAGTTCCCTATCGGAACACCTCTCTCCTGAGCACTCTGACCCACCTCAAGACGAAAGTCTCACCACCCTTTGATCGACAACATACTTAGACCTTATAACAGAGCAAGGTGACACTTCAAGGAGGTTTGTTGGAGAACAAGAAAGCTTCCACAAGCACCCAATCGAGGCCTCGCCTCCTTGGTAAAGGTATATTTCAAAATCTCTAATTTTATCCTCAGTTTCATTAATTGTAAAGTAGACTTGTATTTCATGTGAATGTAACCATATGTATAGGTTCTCTTGACTAGATGAAGCTATAGAAACAAAACCCATGTGGTTTGGTTGAGTATTGAGAGAGATCTTAGGGTTATAGTGTGGTCATTTCTCTGTTTAGACCAGATGGAGATGATGAACGGATGTCGTCCATTCGTGCGTGTGTTGATCCAAAGGCAGAGGAGGAGTCAGACAAAGGATCTATTCGTGAACCGCGGGTTGCGTGGAAACCTTGCATGGAAAGTGTTGTGAATCGGAACATGTCGCGTGTGCTTTTATAGATGTCGAGGTTGACGCGGACGCCACATGGATAAGTAGAAAAATAGGGCCTTTTTTATTTATTTAAATACTAAAATATTAAAAATCCATAACTTGATGTAGAAAAATCATAAAAATAAAATAAAAATATCTTATTGCTCAGTGAATAGAGGAAAACATTTTTTACTAAAAATAAGAATTATTTACTATGTGTTTTATTTTAAATTAATTAAATACTATATAGAGCATTTTAATTATATTTAATTAAATATTAAATATCTTGGCTTGAAATTTGGAGGGCTTATTTTGCATGTGGTTAGAGATGTTCTTTGATTTTTCTAAAGTTAGAGAACACCTCTAATCCTAAAAGACCTAATTTTTATGTCTACTTACCTATTTTTGCTTAAAAATATAACTTAAAATATAAATAAAAAATATGGGATTTGTTTTGGTAAATTCCTTGTGATTAGAGGACTCTAGAAAAAAACATAAACTAATTTTGAATAAGTCTCTACATTATTATAACTAATTAAATCATTAAAAGTCATACAAATTTAAAAATATATAATATAACTCAAAAAAATATAAAAATGGTTCCATACAAATGTAAATAGTGATCATTTGAGCTCACTATAAAAGATTGAAACTCATTGGAATTGATTTGACCACTAAAGTTTATTTTTCAAGTAAAACATTAAAATAGTTATAATAAATAAAATATAATTAGCAAAATTATGAAAGGTGGTTTTATGTGTTCCTTGTGATTAGGGGCATCTAAGAAAAATAAAATTTATATTAAAATAAATAGTTCATGTTTGAACTACTTTTTAAATTAAAAAAATTAAAAAAATTAGAAATTGCAAAATAATAAAAATGCACCAAATTGTTTTTAATTGTTCCTTAATCGCTTGGTACCTTTTAAAATATTTTTCCTAATTTTGGTAGCATATTTATGTATGTTTAAATTCTAAAAACGTATTTTTCTTAATGTTTGCATTAAAATAATTATAATAAATAGAATAAATATCATAAAAATGAAAAGTTTATTTCTCTCACTTCTTTGGACTCAAAAAGATTGAAGAAAAATATAAAAAAAATATTTTTTGAAATTAAATTATATTTTTTATTTAAATAATCTTTAAAATCAATAAATAATTATAATAATTAAAATATAAATAAAAAAATTATAAAAAAATTTTCAAGTGGTCTTCTGACCCTTGTGAACTTCCAATAATTTTCCTATGAACATAAACTTTACTTTGATTGATTAAATAAATTAACATTGAAAATCCTACTTTTTAGCTAAAATAATTATGTAAATTAATTAAAAAATAGAAAAATCATAATTTCATGTCTGATATCTTAATTGACCCATGAGTGGGGTACCATAAAACTTTCAAAGTAATTTGAATTGTATTTAATGAGTTATGAAGTGGGGAGCCTTAGGGCAAAATGGTAATTTTGGATTTTGATGCCCTAAATAAATTTTAGGATTAATCAAAGGGTAAGTGCAGAATTTTGATCATAATAAATTCTTTTGGATGTTTGAAATATAAAGGGTTAACAGGTAGAAACAAACTTGTCACCACTTTCACAACAAGGGAAAAATTGTGATTTTCTTAAATTATCAAGACTTCGAAGTCAATGTTATTGTGCGATTCTAAGGTAGTGGGCTTAAGCTAGGAAGAAAATAATTTACTCATTTGGAGCTCTTAATTAATGATTAGATGATAAGCATGATTTTAATGGGGATTGAATTTCATTTCATTTAACTTTTTTTTACCCTGAAGATTGGATTTAAGGGCTTTGTGGTGAGCTAGGCTAGATATTTATACTTGTTTAATGAGGCTTTGAAAAAATAAACTTAATTAATCATGAATACCTTTAAACACTAAAAGCCCATCTTTGATCATTGGTACAAGATCTGTAATGACTTGAGTTTGCCCTTAGGGGCACCCACTTACATAACTCTTAAATAAAACATCCAGTGAATGTCCGAGTACCCCACGCTTGGGATAATCAATATATTAAGGTTCAATGAGCACGGGGTAAGTTAATTTTTTGAAGCCTAATTTAACTTTGGATGATTAATTGAACAATGTAAAAAGTTTAAATGGACTTGAAACATTTCAAAAGGTTTCAAAAGTTGTATAGGGTTATGCCTCGAACACTTTTGTGACTTTTTGGATATTTTGAAGGACAACTAGGCTTATTATTCTTGGCTCAAGAAAATCTTCCATTAAAACTGATAGGAACCCTTCAAGTTATGCCTCGAGACCCGATAATTTACCTAAATCAATAGAAATGACCTATACAACTTATCCTATATTAATTGACCCAATAATTAAGGATTTGAGTCTTCTATAAGGTATTTAAATCCTTGTGAGCAACTGTGGATATTTTTGCCACATATGGATCATCGAGCTTGTGTAAGTCTGAGGACTAGGTGATTAGGGCAATTACAATAATGCTAATGTGTGCTAAAATGAGGGATACGATGTGGGATTTTAGAATGGTATCTCCTACCGCAAGGACCTTTAATAAAAGAGTGGATAAGGACCGATGATACTATTTGACGATTCTTGAGAAGACGATTGCCCTCGATAATCTTAGGTTGTTTGTAGTCCTAACTTGATTAGATTGATTAACCTGTGGACTACACCACTCTACAAACTGTTTAAAAAAAATCACTTTTGCAAGATAAAGTAAATTTTATATGTATGAAAATTAAATTCAAATGAAAAATTAGAAAGGTTAATGTTTAATTACTTGGATCGAGGTTAGGTCTGCCCTCCGTAGAAGATCGCGTTGGTAGCTCTCACTCAAGGTCAGGAAGCTCACAGTACAGCTCTGAGCCCCCACCTTTACCAGTGTCTTACATTTAGTTATTATCTTCCATATGTGAATAGAAGTTTTCTTTGACTTGCTCATGTTTTGCTATAGCTCATTTTTTCAACTTTTTCTCATATCGAATGCTTCCGTCTACTTTCCTGCAATTTATTTAAATTTCCTGCAAATATATTATGTTTAATAATACTAATCATGCAGCGGTAGCAGAGGCCCAAGTACACAATAATTTTATGCAATGCAATCTTATTTATTTAATTTACAATAATTTTCTTACTTGCATTTATTTATTTTACCTAAAAAATTGTACCAAAACTCAAAATTGCAAAAACTTTTTTCTTAAAATTTAAAACAATATCTTTTGCAAAATAAAACAAAACATTGTACGTCCTTTCAAAATTATGAGTCCCTTGGATGAGGTAGCCTACGGTTGCTAACGAGATGTTCCCAGTTTAAAGGAGCTTAACAACTCATTTAGATTAAGTAAATTCAAGAGAAAATAGTGGTACCGGAATGAGAGAACCGTGAGATCCTAACCGGTGTTACTCTAATCAACTTTAACCCCCTCCCCACTCATAATACTTGAAAAACAACAAAACCAAAACATTGAAACATATGTGGTAAAACCTTTTGAACCTTTGGAGCTGTCACTTTGACGAAGGACTTGGAGCAAAATTGTTGGGCAGCATGATAAGAATGTACAGAAGAACAACTTCGAGAAAGTAAATGGATCTAAAAAAGCAATCTTTTCTTTGAATTAAATAACAAGCCACAAGACTTCGAGGTAGTCTGTCTAGTACATCTTAAATCCTAACTTTACTATTTGGTCTTTGCATAATCATGTTGTGCAATTTAAGACCTAACTCGTCGTAGGCCTCGAGATTATCATTCTTTACGACATAAACCCTCCTATCTTTCACCCTATTTATATTATTATGTCATACAAATGTAAGCGTTATTTAATAAAATTCACAGGATGAAACATTTAATAATATCTCTTTGAAATTGAAGCCAAAATATAGGATAACTTGGCAAGTCATCGAGGTTCTCATCAGGATCCGTGACATCCCCTAGTTTTCTCCCTTTGGATTCCATAATAATTGTTGCAAACTTGAGTCTTCCCCATTTGATACTCCTTTGTCCAATCTTGAAAAGTTCTACCCTTTGAAATTCTCAAAGACAATATTTTCTTATCTATATCAAGTGTCTTTTTAAGTGACCTAAGTCATTTAAGATGTAATTAAATATAGGGGCTTGCTCTTATATGAGACTTTAGAACCCAACTTAATATAAACTATGTCTAATCTTTTATAATAAATAGGGGAAATTTGTCGGTCAACATAAAATGGTTTCGCAGACTAAAACAGATGTCATAAATTCTTTAATTTATTTAATTGAGCATCACTAGTAAATAATATGTCTATCCATCAGGGTCAATGCATTATTTACAGTGTTTTGTTCGTTTATTTGAACTACTGTTTATATGGGATCAGTCTGGTCTTGTTTTTTTTCAAAATTAAACTATTACTTTTCAAAAGTATATATATTATATTAAATTAAATTTACTTTACCAATTTGTCGACCGACATGAAGCAGCATTTGTAGTTGGTGTTATATCTTTACCTTGGTATGATCTACAACTCCTCATGATTCCATCATTTACTCATTTGTTGCCAGATTGCCTAAATACTATCTGAAGGTCATCGTTATTTTGAGAAAACATGTTTTCTCTTCCTTATTCCCCCCTTCTTTTAACTCACCTTTTTTTATATCTTTAAAGAATTCAATCTTAATTTCAATGTCCTCTCAAAAAATTTTCAAAATGTATCTTAAATTAAAGTGTATTTTACTCTAGTTCAAAAAAACTCTAATTTGGCTAGACATGTGGATGAAGAGGCTCAACTTTAGATGAATTCAAGATAGCTTGAATGAACCACATTTACGAGAATGTAAATTGGGCAAATGGATCAGTCATCACAAGATGGAAATAATTATATTATTTTTTATTAATGGAATAGGATTCTCATAATTACCTTATAAATTGTTTTTTGCAATTTTATGAGCTAAATAATTATGTTTGAGCCTAACCATTTACTAACATATCTTGTAAGGGAACATTTCATGAAGTGATAGGTTTTCCATCAAAGCCGACAACTTTATTTGTGCTTTAGCTTCTCTCTTAGGTGATAAGGTGTTTATCATAATAAAATTTGAATGTTGTAGTTCTCTATGAAGAAAAAATTTATGATAGATCTACTCAAATCTAGTGGTACTCAAATCTTCTCCTTTTTAGATGTTGGAAGTATGAAACTAGTCTACAATGAGTGGTTTCAAGCATCATCTTAGAAATATTAAGTGGTCACCATTATGTTAAAGAATACGATAATCATAAAGTTTATAAAGCCTAGAGAACAAAATTTTACTACATTAACGCTTGGCCAAAATCTTATATTAATAAAAAAAAAGTATTGATATCAATTATATAAAAATTAACAAAGTTTCAACAAAGTTTGATGAAAAATTCATTAACAAAGTTTGAACTAAGAGTAGGTTCTAAAGGAAGAATTGGTTGTATCAAATTCAACTTCTTGTAAATGAATTACAAGTACAATGTCGACAATTGTTTAATTTAGGTTTTTACTTTAAAGGTTGTCTTGGACAGAATGACATTTCAATCTTCTTCTTTTGCTTAAGTGTCATGTGGTTACAAATCTTCACCAGAGATGACACAGATAGAGATTTGTCTTGATTCTCTTAGGTATTCTTCAGGGATTACTATAGTGCCATCCTCGTGTTTTGTTTCCTATCAACCCTCAAAAGTGAAACATTCTTCAGTTGTGTTGTCGAGCATCCTATCGAACAAACAATTATTAGAAGCTCTATCCTTTTCCGTTTCTTTAGGTTTGCGAGGCAAGGGATGTTTAAAGCTTTGATTCTTAGAAAGATTGTTGAACATCTTTTTGACGATTTAATTTTTAAAAGGGTAAATTTGGTTCTTCCTTTCCTTAAGTGAAACTTTAAATTTTTCTAATCTTTCAGACTCATACAGTTGTTATCATTTTGATTATGATATAAAATTCTCTTTAATCGTAGCATGTTGAGAGTCATGTACTCACATTAGAGTTAGATTTGGATTAACTAAGATAGCAATCATAACTTTCAATATCCTTTTCTTCAATTTAGCTATAAGTTTATCCTTTTGTCTTAGTTGATTTAGAAAACGTGTGGCTACTGGTGCTGGGATTATATTTTGATTTATCAGAATATCATTCATAACTTCACCTATTCTTTTCTCTAATTTTTTTATTCGTTCATCTTGTTGTTTTAGTTGATCCAAAAGTTGTCGGGTTGTGTTCGGTACAATATCTTCCTCAAACAAACCATCTTGGAAATCAACATTCCTCTTTGACTGTCTCAACCATCATAATATGACTGTCTCTTGTTTCAGATTCTTCTTTGAGAGCTTTGATGATAGTTTCCAAATTACATAACATTTTATCAATGGAATTATCACTGACATTCTTTAGATGAATTGAGAGGTACTCGGGAGATGACATCTTTCTCCAGTAGGGATACAATGAAGGATGTTAATAGGAAGTCTACAATTGAATCTCTGAATTTGAATGAATTTAAGATTAAATTTATTTGAAAAGGTAACTTAATTAAGAAATTTATTGTTGGATCCTATTCACGAGGTGACAAGTAAATGTTTTAGTTTTTTAAATATTTTCAATTTTCAGTATGAGGCCTGAGTTTCATTTTCTTTTCAATAAGTTTTTACTTGAATGATTTTGAATATTAGCTTGAAATGCTCAGCTTTGTTTCAAATTAATTCTTAGAGAGTTTCTGATTGAAAGATTTATTTTGAGCAGAAATTAGTAATGGATAGAGCCAGACTTGGATAGAAAAATCAGAAAACTCTAAATTGACTCAAGGTGCGGAACTATACGCCAAGAGTCGAACCCTAAAGTTTTGTTGGGCTGTGTTTGGAACCAACGGGCATATTATGGCCCCGTTAATAGTCTTATATTTCAAAATCCCATGCTGAATTTGATGATTAGGTTGTTTTTTAAGTCTGCTCAACTACCAGATTGACACTGCTTTTGGAGGAAATGAGGCTTCCTAATGACATCTTCCTACAATCAAGAAAATGAATAGTTGAGTATCGTCTTAATCGCCCATGTTTATGTTGTGAAATTTTAATTTAAGAAAATTTGGAAACCAAATTAGCTTTTTGATGTTCATTTTTTGTGAGTTTAGAAAGATATTAAGAGTTAAAATTTCATCAAGATTTGATTTAAATGAATCCATCATAAATCAAATCTTATATTAAACAGATTGGCAATTTAAATTTTCTTTAAGATTTCAACGATTCAATAGCGGGATATCTTTTACATTGAATTTCTATCAGAACATTTCTTTGGGGCTATTAAGATTTAGCCATTGATAAGGACTTGAGATTCGGACCCATAGACACGTCAATTTTATACATTTGGTTTAAATGTTTTAAAATTATTTTAGATTATTTATTATTAAATTATATTAGTTCAAATTATATTAAATTATTTTGAAATTAGTTTCAACTAATTTTGCTTAATTTAAGTTATTTTAAATTTTTTTANGATCAAAAGGTCATTCTCAGAAAACAATGAACATTAAACGAAACAGTGCTTTAGATGAGATTGAAGATTGTCATAGCTGAGGTACATCACACCATGAATTTCTTTAGAAAAATTTCTCATGGACCATGCATATTTTTTAAGAACTTTTTTCCATTCTAATATACTTTAATCTTAGATCCAAACAACTATGAATGACTCGAGCTCAACTCAATTCTTTTATATCCCTAATTGTCCATTTTTCAATTCCAAGCGGTGAACGCTCGCCAAACTTCCTCTTCATAAAATTTGATGTGTTGGGAACTGAGATTGAAGAGGCCACAAAAGGTTGGTGACGTTGATACTTAAAGAGCAGCCAAAAAAATTTTGTGTGTTTGCGTTTACTGAATGAGAGGAATAAGAAAAACCACACTTGCTCAAAAAAATATATAACAATAAGATGATACAAATTGAGTTCCAAATCTAAATGTGGGAATGTGTTTTGCAAACTTATAATGACATAGGTATGCTAAAACAAGTGATTAGAAAGGTTGAAGGTTTTTATGGTCATGTTAGAACTTAAACGGAGCTCCAACCATTACTTCGGTCTGCTGCTCATAGGAAGAGTCTTTTTCTTATTTTGGATGATATTTGGAGGAAAGATGTTTGGATTAATCTATTTATAAATCCAATATAAAGGGTTGATGTCATTGTTAGGATTTGAGTAACAACAAGAGAGGATAATGTTGTGAGGTAGATCTGCGTGGCATGCATACATTCTTTGATGCAGTTTTTTAGTTGAGACTAATGGTAAAATACTTTATTGAAAGGTATTCTTGGTTGAAGAGGAGATTGAATAGTTGGCAGATTTAGGATTTTATATGAATGTTGAAAAATGTTATGACATCCCTCAGGTGTTAAAGTCCATTGTTCATGAAGGAAGACAAAAGTAGAAGATATGACATGTGTATCAGTTAATCACAAAGTTGGGAATGTGAGATAAACGAAGTCCATTAATTCGCAGCACACGAAGACATGCTCGGTTATCAACCCTTTAACGGCTGCTAAACTTTCAGGAGTTTTGATTGATAGTCATCAAATTTTTCTTCATGGAGAGATGATTGAAGCAAACATTTTAGTTCCATAAAAGATTTCTTCTTGTGATAGAAACTGCATTAGATATCTCAATCGGTCGTGCATTCTGCAATATTGATTGACATCAAATAGATTATGCTGCAGAAGATTTATACTAATCAATTATTTCTAATATTCTTCTGTCACATCTTCCTCTAATGAATCAGTTTGACCTTCTATGAAGAATTGAACTACCCATAATCAAACTAGATCATCATGGTCAAATAGTTCATCCTCAGGAAACAAGGAATAGTACACGAAGAATTGCTTGAGATGAGATGGAAGGTCGTTATAGCTGAGGTACAGAGCACCACTAAGTTCTTTAGGAAAGTTTCTCTTTGACTAAGCATAATTTTTTAGAACATGTTTTCATCCTCTTTTTCTTAAATCTTAGATCCTAACAATCATGGATGACTTAAGATCGGCTCGACTCTTTTACATCCCAAATTGTCCCATTACATTTCCTAGCGGTGAACACCTACCAAAATTTCTCCTTGGTAGAATTTGATGTGGTGAAAATTGAGAATTAAGATGCCACAAAAAAAAATGTTGAATTTGATAGTTGAAGAGTAGACAAACAAATGTCACGTGTTTGCACTTAATGGGATGTGAGGAATGGGAAAGATCACACTTATTGAAAAAGTATATAACAATATGAAGATATAAACTGAGTTCCAAATCAAAATATGTGCATGTGTTCCACAAACATATAATGAGATATAATTGCTGCAATAAGTGATTAGAGTGGTTGAAATGACTAGTGGTAGGATAATCCAGCCTGCTTGCAAGCGAACTAGCCGAGCAAGGGCTAGCTCAAGTTTGTTTAATAAACAAGCTTGATTTTGATCTGGAGCTCGAACTCGTGACTTGATAAATTTTGCTCGTGAGCGCATTTACATTCATAGGAACAACTAATTCTTATGGAGTTAAATTTTAATTCAAAATTGCAACATAATAGTCTTATATTTAAATGATAACTGTCACTTTTATGAATTAAAAATATTTAAATGTTGACACACAAACAACTTAATAATTTCAAAAATGTCATCTTAGCTGCATTACTTTTCTCCTTAAGAAAAAAAAATATTATCAGAATTTTTTTATCGTATTTTTCCAAAAAATCGCTGGCTTGCCAGCGATATGCCAATGTGGAACAAATCTGTCTACTTAATGACTTGTTCAAAATAATCTGCCAAAAAATCCATGTTTAAATTATGAAAATACAATATTGATGAAGAATAAAAAATTCGTCAATGTCAAACGTAAATAATAATAATAATAGTAATAATAAATCTATGATAATAATTTACATCTACTTGTTTGACAGTTTCAAATTAAGCTGCAATTTTATCTCATATTTATCATAATAATATTATAAAAAAAAACCCTATCCTTTTTTTTTTACATGTTCATCATTTTAATTACATTTTTGATCTAATCATCAACTTACGTGCCTCTCCGTTAANGATTACTTGACAAGGAGAATGATGCTTTCTTATATATTGAATATCACAATTAAACCCTCATTAGTATCATCAATTATTTAATAGTTATTAAAATTACATGCTTATTTCAATTGCCTATTAGTGACTGATAAGTAAATTGAACTTCGTTGTTGTGATTAAAGTATTTCTTTTCTAAAATCCTAGTTCGCAGTTTTAAACCACTCCCTGTGGGATCGATATCTAGGACTCCATTAGAGCCCTATATTACTTGAGAGCTACGTATACTTGCATTGATAAGTGTGACTTTACAATTATTGAATATTTATTACGTTCATATTTATCTTATATTTTAAGCATATAAAAAGTTGTTGTCAATAAGGACTGATGATACTATTTGACGATTCTTGAGAAGATGATTGCCCCCAATAATCTTAGGTTTTTTGTAGTCCTAACTTGATTAAATTGATTAACCTGTGGACTGCAACACTCTACAAACTGTTTAAAAAAGAAATCTCTTTTGCAAGATAAAGTAAATTTTATATGCATGAAAATTAAATTCAAATGAAAACTTAGAAAGGTCAACATTTAATTACTTGGATCGAGGTTAGGCCTGCCCTCCATAGAAGATCAGGTTGGTAGCTCTCACTCAAGGTCGGGAAGCACACAGTCCATTTCTGAGCCCCCTCCTTGACCAATATCTTACATTTAGTTATGATCTTCCATATGTGAATACAGGTTCTCTTTGACTTACTCATATTTTGCTACAGCTCATTTTTTCAAGTTTTCTCATATCGGATGCTTCTGTCTACTTTATTGTAATTTATTTAAATTTCCTACAAATATATTATGCTTAATAATGCTAATTATGCAGCGGTAGCAGAGGCCAAAGTACACAATAATTTTATGCAATGCAATCTTATTTATTTAATTTACGGCAATTTTCTTACTTGCATTTATTTATTTCACCTACAAAATTGTACCAAAACTGAAAATTGCATAATCTTTTTTTCTTAAAATTTAAAACAACATCTTTTGCAAAATAAAAAAAAAAACATAGTACGTCCTTTCAAAATTACGAGAGTCCCTTGGATGAGGCAGCCTACGGTTGCTAACGAGATGTTCCTAGTTTAAATGAGCTTAACAACTCAATTAGGCTAAGTAAATTCAAGAGAAAATAGTGTTACCGGAATGAGGGAACCGTAGGATCCTAACCGGTGTTACTCTAATCAACTTTAACCCCCTCCCTATCCATAATGCTTGAGTAACAACAAAACCAAAACATTGAAACATATATGATAAAACCTTTTGAACCTCTGGAGCTGTCACTTTGACGAAGAGCTTGGAGCTAAATCGTTGGGCAACATGATAAAAATGTACAGAAGAACAACTTCTAGAGAGCAAATAGATCTACAACAACAATCTTTTCTTCGAATTAAATTAAGTGACCTAGGTCATTTAAGATGTAATTAAATATAAGGGTTTGCTTTTATAGAAGACTTTAGAACCCAACTTAATATAAACTATCTCTAATCTCTTATAATAGATAGGGGAAATTTGTCGATCAACATAAAATGGTTTCGCAGATTAAAACGGATGTCATAAATTCTTTAGTTTATTTAATTGAGCATCACTAGTAAATAATATGTCTATCCATCGGGGTCGATATATTATTTACAGTGTTTTGCTCGTTTATTTGAACTACTGTTTATATGGGATCAGTCTGGTCTTGTTTTTTTTCAAAATTAAACTATTACTTTTCAAAAATATATATATTATATTAAATTAAATTTACTTTACCAATTTGACGGCCGACATGAAGCAGCATTTGTAGTTGGTGTTATGTCTTTATCTTGGGATACTGTACAACTCCTCATGATTCCATCATTTACTCATTTGTTGCCAAATTGCCTAAATACTATCTGAAGGTCATCATTATTTTGAGAAAACATGTTTTCTCTTCCTTAATCCTCCCTTCTTTTAACTCACCTTTTTTTATATCTTTAACGAATACAATCTTAATTTCAATGTCCTCTCAAAAAATTTTCAAAATATATCTTAAATTAAAGTGTATTTTACTCTAGTTCAAAAAACACTAATTTGACTAGACATGTGGATGAAGAGGTTTAATTTCAGATGAATTCAAGATAGCTTGAATGAACCACATTTACGAGAATTTAAAGTGGGCAAATGGATCGGTCATCACAAGATGAAAATAATAATATTATTTTTTTATTAATGGAATAGGATTCTCAAAATTTCCTTATAAAATTTTTTTCGCAATTTTATGTTCTAAATAATTATGTTTGAGTTTAACCATTTACTAACATATCTTGTAAGGGAACATTTCAAGAAGTGATAGGTTTTCCATCAAAGCCGACAACTTTATTTGTGCTTTAGCTTCTCTCTTAGGTGATAAGGTGTTTATCATAATAAAATTTTAATGTTGTAGTTCTCTATGAAGAAAAAATTTATGATAGATCTACTCAAATCTAGTGGTACTCGAATCTTCTCCTTTTTAGATGTTGGAAGTATGAGACTTGTCTACAATGAGCAGTTTCAAGCATCATCTTAGAAATTTTATGTGGTCACCATTATGTTAAAGAATACGATAATCATAAAGTTTAAGAAGCCTAGAGAACAAAATTTTATTACATTAACGCTTGGCCAAAATCTTATATTTATAAAAAACAATAGTATTGACATCAATTATATTGAAATTAACAAAGTTTCAACAAAGTTTGATGAAAAATTCATTAACAAAGTTTGAAATTGGTTGTATCAAAGTCAACTTCTTGTAAATGAATTACAAGTACAATGTCGACAATTGTTTAATTTAGGTTTTAACTTTAAAGGTTGTCTTGCACAGAATGACATTCTAATCTTCTTCTTTTGCTTAAGTGTCAAGTGGTTCCAAATCTTCACCAGAGACGACACAGATAGAGATTTTTCTTCATTCTCTTAGGTATTCTTCAGGGATTACTATAGTACCATTCTTGTGTTTTGTTTCCTATCAACCCTCAAAAGTGAAACATTCTTCAGTTGTGTTGTCGAGCATCCTATCAAACATACAATTATTAGAACCTCTATCCTTTTCCATTTCTTTAGGTTTTCGAGGCAAGGGATGTTTAAAGCTCTGATTCTTAGAAAGATTGTTGAACATCTTTTTGACGATTTAATTTTTAAAAGGGTGAATTTGTTTCTTCTATTTCTTAAGTGAAACTTTAAATTTTTCTTGTCTTTCAGACTCATACAGTTGTTGTCATTTTGATTATGATATAAAATTCTCATTAATCTTAGCA
The DNA here is from genome assembly GCA_002079205.1 of Phalaenopsis hybrid cultivar. Classification (NCBI taxonomy): domain Eukaryota; kingdom Viridiplantae; phylum Streptophyta; class Magnoliopsida; order Asparagales; family Orchidaceae; genus Phalaenopsis; species Phalaenopsis hybrid cultivar. Next base: position 46,958 of record JXCR01133137.1, read on the forward strand.
TGTTGAGAGTATGCATGTACTTACATCAGAGTTAGATTTTCATTAACTGAGATATCATTCATAACTTTCAATATCCTTTTCTTCAATCTTGCTATAACTTTATCCTTTTGTCTTAGTTGATTTAGAAGACGCGCGGCTACTGGTGTTGAGATTATATTTTGATTTACCAAAATATCATTCATAACTTCACCTATTCTTTCTCTAATCTTTTTATTTGTTCATCTTGTTGTCTTAGTCGATCCAAAAGTTGTCGGGTTGTGTTCGGTACAATATCTTCCTCAAACAAATCATCTTGTAAATCAACGTTTCCTTCTTATCATTTTCTCAGTGAAGCTCTAGTCTCAACCATCATAATGACGAAAGTCTCTTCTGAAACTTCTAAAGTTTCATGTTCTTCTTTGAGAGCTTTGATGCTAGTTTCCAATTTACATAACATTTCATCAATGGATGTATCGTTGACATTCTTCAGATGAATTGAGAGGTACTCGGGAAATGTCATCTTCCTCCAGCAGGGATAAAAGAAAGGATGTTAATAGGAAGTCTACACTTGAATCTCTGAATTTGAATGAATTTAAGATTAAATTTATTTGAAAAGGGAACTCAACAAGAAATTTATTGTTGGATCCTATTCACAAGGTGACAAGTAAATGTTTTATTTTTTTTAAATAATTTTAATTTTCAGTTTGAGGCTTAGAGTTTCATTTTCTTTTCAATAAGTTTTTGCTTGAATGGTTTTTTAATTTTAGCTTGAAATGCTGAGCTTTGTTTCAAATTTATTCTTAGAGAGTTTAGATTGAAAGATTTGTTTTGAGCAAAAATTAGTAATGGACAGAGCCAGACTTGAATAGAAAAATCAGAAGACTCTAAATTGACTCAAAGTGCGGAACTATACGCTAAGAGTCGAAAGAAATGATCCTAAAGTTTTGTTGGGCTGTGTTCGGAACTAACGGGCATATTACGGCCCCGTTTAATAGTCTTATATTTCAAAATCCCATGCTGAATTTGATGACTAGGTTGTTTTTTAAGTCTGCTCAACTACCAGATTGACACTGCTTTTGGAGGAAATGAGGCTTCCTAATGACATCTTCCTACAATCAAGAAAAAGAAGAGTTGAATATCGTCTTAATCACCATGTTTATGTTGTGAAATTTTAATTTAAGAAAATTTTGGACACCAAATTAGCTTTTTGATGTTGATTATTTGTGAGTTTACAAAGATATTAAGAGTTAAAATTTCATCAAGACTTGATTGAAATGAATCCGTCATAAATCAAATCTTATATTAAACAGATTGGCAATTTAAATTTTCATTAAGATTTCAAAGATTCAAAAGCGGGATATCTTTTGCTTATTGAATTTCTATCAGAACATTTCTTTGGGGCTATTAAGATTTAGCTATTGATAGCACTTGAGATTCGGACCCATAGACACGTCAATTTTATATATTTGGTTTAAATGTTTTAAAATTATTTTAGATTATTTATTATTAAATTAATTTAGTTTAAATTATATTAAATTATTTTGAAATTAGTTTCAACTAATTTTGCTTAATTTAAGTTATTTTAAATCATTTTACATTCTTTTTAATATTTGTTTTTAAATTTCTTTTAAATGAATTTCAAGTATTTTAATATATTTTTAAAAGTTTTGAATTAATTTTAAGNATCTAAGTCTAAATCATAACTATTCATGTGGTAATGTGGTTAGTGTCTTCTTTTATATAGATTTGATTCATGTTTGAATCCCACACTTTACATCTATTTTTCTCAATTTTAGTTTAACGAGTCAATTTCGAGTCGAACACGAGCGGAACACGAACACTAATATTTAAATCGAGCCGAACACGAACACACTGTTCACGAACCGATTTCGAACTCGAGCTATTTTGAACGAGCCGAACACGAGCCAAGCCTGAACTCGCTCAAATTCGGCTCATTTACAGCCCTGCTGTCGTTACACAGAGGAAATATAAGCGACGAACCTAATTTTAGTTTTAGAGCACTCAATGGTGAAGCGAAAAAAAAAAAAGAAAAAATGATTCCACCAATCAGAATTTGTCCTTACAAAGAGAAAATATAACCTACGAACCTAATTTTAATTCTAGAGCATTCAATGGCGATCCACTTTTTGGCCGTCAACCCCAAGTGCTTGTGGCATTGAAGGGTTAAGGGTGGCACATTATCTATGGGGGCATTTAGTTAAATTTAACTCAATTGTTACGTATTTATATATCAAAAATAAATATATATATATATATATATATTTGTTACATTTATACCTCCAAATGTCTGCATATCACATAAAAATGCCATCATTTTAACATAACAAAAAATGGAATATACCTTTTTTATTCATAAATAAAGTGGAATATATGTATTTATAAATTAAAGTGAAAATGTACAAATGCATAAGAATTGATCAGTGGTAAACATGTAAATCTTCCTAACGTTATTTCACCACTGATGATTTGCGCCACCATTGATCGTACAGTTTGATTCGTGGAACGGGCCAACCTAAATGTGGGATCATCCAAGTGCTTCTGGATCAATTGATTGCACGATTCGCTTCCTTTTGGATTAATTCTTCACAAATACTTCGATATCCCCTCTGACATATATAAACAAATCTCAATTCAAAGAATTAAGAGTCCTCATATGCAATGATTTTAACTCGTTTTTATAGCGTTCGAATCTCTGCAAAATGTTGTTAGATCCAAATCCTCCAAATCAACATTGTCCCAAATCAACAGTATCTCTCTATCTTAAATCCCCAATAAATCTTACGAAAATAATTCCCAATTAAATTATAAATTCCCTTGAATTAAATTAACTAATTACTATCCAACAATTCTGTATAAAAAATAATCCACACAGCTTCTGAATAAAAAAAAAAAAAATACAAAAATAAAAAACCTCGAGTAAACAGACCTGGCTGTCCTCCATCAAAACCATTCAGATTCGCTTCCCCACCCCCGCTATAAATACCACTTCTAACAGACAAATCCACCACTTTAATCAAAGCAGAAAAAAAGCGTAAAANGAGAGTCCTCATATGCAATGATTTTAACTCTTTTTTATAGCGTTCGAATCTCTGCAAAATGTTGTCAGATCCAAATCCTCCAAATCAACATTGTCCCAAATCAACGTTATCTCTCTATCTTACGAAAATAATTCCCAATTAAATTATAAATTCCATTGAATTAAATTAACTAATTACCATCCAACAATTCTGTTTAAAAAATAATCCACACAGCTTCTGAATAAAAATAAAAATACAAAAATAAAAACCTCGAGTAAACAGACCTGGCTGTCCTCCATCAAAACCATTCAGATTCGCTTCCCCACCCCCGCTATAAATACCACTTCTAACAGACAAATCCACCACTTTAATCAAACCAGAAAAAAAGCGTAAAAGGGCTGAAGAGGCCACAAGATGGGCAACAGCCTCCGTCTCTGCGTCGCCTGCCTTCTCCCCTGTGGCGCACTCGACGTCGTAAGGGTGGTCCACATAACCGGCCACGTCGATGAGCTCAGCCGGCCGGTAACCGCCGGTGAGATTCTGGCGGCTAACCCCGNATCTTAAAATGTTTTAAATTTATTTAATAAGTTTATAGTGCTATTTTTTTAAAAAAAAATTTAAAAGTTTTTTTATTCATTTATTTCGATACAATCGTGCAAAAACTGACATTTGTTTTACTTAAAATCTTCACAAAGACAACCTTTCTTATGTTAATTTTTTGTTGGCTTATCACTTCTGTTAAGGAAAAAAAAAACAGAAGAAGGAAAAGAAGGAGAAAAACAAAAGAAAAAGGAAAAAAATGATTCCACCAATCACTATCTGTCGTTTAAGGCTGTCAATTTGGCTTGTTGTTCATGAACAACTAACGAGCCGAATATGAACAAAATTTTAAGCTCGAAATGTAAATGAGCCGAACACGAACAACAGTTTGTTCGCTCGTGTTCGGCTCGAAATGACTCGAAAAAAAAATTATATAACTTTTTATATAACAATATATTACATATATTATTTATATAGTAATATATTATATATATTTATGT